>DWAP01005311.1:0-10244 GCA_018230625.1 Heliconius eleuchia | reverse complement strand
TTGACGCTCCGTTCTCTCTGACTACCCCGCTAGGGATAAAGCGTGAAGCTAAGTTTAATAAACATAAGTATTTCATAAAAAAATGTGTATTATTCTAGCTTTCGCTGTATGCCGCATATAGCAGCGTAGGCATAGGAAACCTGGGAACCTAGTGTTAAGACACTGTTCCCATTAAGACGTCCGATTACCAAAGTGGAGAGTATAAAATATTTTATTTTTTCGAATGGGAATCGAATCCACAATGTGTCGCGCTTGCCTTAATTGTAAAAAAGTAAAAATAATTGGTAAATAATGATTTTTTCTTATGTAAGATCAAGATTTATAATAAACTTATGAAATCTTAAAGTGCCTGTCAATTATCACAAGGCAATATAGCAATTCCGTTCCAATAAATATTTAGATAAAAGGTAAAACAACTTTGAAAAAGGTTACTTCGTCACGATAGATGGCGTTAATATATTTTGGCGGAAAGTTCAGAGCGGAATTTTTTAACACTACGCTACATTCTAGAGCTACAGCGTGAAGCTGAAAAAAATAATAATAACAAATTTTGTATGAGCAAACACTTGACTTGACTTGAGTACCTATTTTTGTTTACGGGATATTAAATTTTAATTTATTTAAAATTAAATTTATTTCATTTATGTAACAATTTTTTTTTATTTATTACGAATATTGCACTATATTGTCATTCCGCTATATGTTTCTTTCACGCACTTCCATAGGTTGACTGGAAGAAATCTCTTTTAAAGATAAAGTGGACCACCTTTATAAACCTCATTTCTGTCAAAATATAGTAGTAAAAATCATTTCATTTAAAAATATTTATGACAAAATTTTACGTTATAAGTTCTTATATCAGTCGAAAACGAAAGCATTTTTGCTAATACGAATGTTATTCATTATTCTCATGCAGGCGTTGGTAATTTAAATATATCAATAGCGCCTGCGTGAACATTTTCATTAGGAATAGTAGTACACCGGAGTCAATTAAAATAATATGTACTTATTACTTCCCTTTTTTTAGGTTCACGCTGTGTCCCGCGTATAGCAAAGTAGACGGAGGGAATTAAGTGTTAAAAGAAACCGTTCCCCACTTTTCTCTGAATTGCAATGCGTGTTGAGTGGCTGAAAGTTTCACGCTGTATCCCGCTTATAGCAGGGTAGGCAGCGGGGATCTGGAAACCTACTATGAATACACACCGTTCCTCATTATGACAAGCACTTCTGTTCCCTTCTTTCCGCCGAATTCCAGAGGCCTTGTATGTTGAGTGGCGGTACTCATCGCCACGCTTTGCCTCGTTACTAATAAGAGCCAGGAAATGAAAATACTAAACATATTGACTGATAATCAAACTAACAACCGTCGCGTTTACTTTACAGTGGCTCGCTTGTGCCTCTGCGACCTACAATATTTCAGACTCACATTTCAGATACAATTTATAAGAAAAAAGTTATTGTTTAGGTCAATGTCGTAAAAGTGTATTTACATTTTCCTTATTGATGTGTGTTATATTAACAGCCATTTAGATGTTTAGGGTTCCGTACCTCAAAAGAAAAAATCAGTGTATATCCATATAAGACTATTTCCTTGTCCGCCTGACTGTTTGTCTGTCTATCCATAAAGATTATTTTATTTCTCAGAAATGCGTGGGGGTAACGAGCGAAAATTAATGTCAAATACTCAAGTCTACAATCCCAATTGAATTGTCAATTGAATAAACAACAAGTCAATTGAATAAAAAAAAATACCAATACTCTTTGTCAATTGAACCAAAATGTACGCCCGAACACCACTTGGTAAACAATTAGTAAAAAAATAAATTTTGTTTAAATGTTGTAATAATATCTGATAACTAGTTTAAAATTATAAATTTTATATTTTTGCAACAAAAAAAATACTATTCGAGGCTTATATCGATTGTTCATGCAATGCTTGCACACACTTTATATGAAGTGCAGCATTTGAATAAAAGTAAATAAAAAAATAGCACGGTGTATCCCACAAACCTAACGTTAAAACACTCTGTTCCCGACTTTCCATTGAATTTTACGTGTTAAGTGGCGGTGGCAAGTGAACGCCGCCCATTCCCTTGTTACCAGATCGAAGAAAATGTATTTCCCCAGTTTGAATCGAACCCACAATCGTCGCGTCCGCCACACGCTTGTGTGTGTGTGTGTGTGTACTGCGCCACGACCGAGGTGGTCGGTGGTCATTTACTTTTACTAGTAAATAGAAAAAAAAGTAAAATATTGTTATTAATTATTTAAACAAAACCCATTACCGGCTTTAAAATTATATATATTATTTTATTTTAACATTATCAAATAGGTAAAAGAAATAACAAATCAATTCTAACTAGAACACAAAACCCATCACAGATCGCATGCCCGAGATTGCATCCCACATGAAAGGATAAAAAAAATGGTAATAACAGAATTAAGAGATAATAATACCACAGAAATTACGTTTATGCAAATAACTGTAAGGTATTTATGGCGATTCATAGGATAAAATGGTGTGTGTTTGTTTAGCACCGCCAGTGCCAGGACAAAGTGGGCGAGTGAAAGTAAAGAGTTTATTTTCTCTGTCGTCTGTAGGTGTCGTTCGGATACGCTGGTGGCCGCTCGTGGTCACTTCTGACGAAGTCAATTTCTTTTGTGAGTACTTCTTTTATTATTTTTTTGTATTTATCCTTAATTAGTTTTTAATTAATATTAACATATTTATTTATATTATGTTTTAAGTTGATCTAGTTTTTGGTTTATATTTAATGTGCTCTTGTTTTTAAACTAGTTTTGATTTGGTGTAGATTTATGGTTTGGGACATGTGACTTTTATCGTTATTTAAATATTATTGATTTATTGCTGCTTACATTTGTTATAATTTTTTCTTGAGACATACTGTTAAGTTTTTTATAAGGATAAAATAAAAATAAGTTTTATTCGACTGTGGCGACAAAGTTATAAATCATAACTCGATTAAACCGTTATATTTAATTAATTGGCGTCTCATAAAAAATGCTAACTGATTTAATTCGAAAAATGTTCGATTTAGATAGGTACATATTTTTATTAACTCAACATAATTACTCTTAGGAGCTAGATTTAGATTAAAATTAAAATATTAAATTTTAAATATATGTAAGAGAATGAATATAAATGAATAAAAATATATTTAGTATTGAAGTAAAAGTTATTTAAAATATATATTATACAAGTATACTTTCTATAGAAAATGATATGGAACAGGAAAACCAGCTCTCTCCTAGAACGAGTCGCTGGATGTGAGTAGCATACAAAGCTGGACGTGATGTATTTTTATCGAAGTCACGTGGACACTGATGACAGTGATATAAACAAAAGTTATTTAATCTTAATATAATATGAAAATTTTATAGAAATTGGTATTACAAAACTGTTTTTTTCTAATTTCTAAATATAATATATAAGATAAGGACATAAAAAAAATCAGGTTTCTTTTTTTCACACTGCAGCAGGGTAGTCGGAGGTAGTCGACGACTTTTTGCCGAATTCTGATGGCAATGCTTGTTGATTCGCGGATCTCAACGCCGTACTTTTCCTCTATACAAGAGCGAAAAAATTTTAATATTTCATATTTAATTTCCTCGAGTGGGAATTGAATCCACAACCTGTCACGTTCAAATTCGCAGGCTTGTAACTCTGCACCACGACTGGCCTCTTGTCTCTTTTTAAGTTTAAATCTTAATTAAATTTATTACTTTAAGGTGATTAGTTACATTCTTTATGTATTTTTCTAGCTAGATATTACAAGTTTTCACAAACAAGATATACGTAAGAGTTAAAAAAGGGCGGGCAACTTTTACTATAATATATTTATATTATAGTAAAGGGTAAAAATTTTGTAGTATAACATCAACACTGATTCTACCTAGTACCTATTACCAACTCAATTTACCTCTGGCGCTAGTCCAAAGTAGATTTCTTAGAATACTTAAAATACGAGTACATGACTACTGATTTATGTCCTTTTCAGATTTTACGATTCGTATGACAATTGAATTTAAATTTAAAAAATATTTGCTTAATTTATAAAAGCTAAAACCATACTTATATTATAAATGTGAATGTAATTTTCTATGATACCTAGGCAAAGTGGAAAATCGCAAATAAAATTATTGCTCTTTTGAACCACTCAGAAGTTTAGCTTTAATGAAATTCTTTAATAAAAATCGAAAAAGTTTATACGTTTATTAAACGTGTATGTAATTGAATACACATTATTTATTCAGCTTCACGCTGTATCCCGCACACAGCAGGGTAGGCAGAGGGTACTTAGTGCTAAGACTCTCCGTTCTCCAATTTTCTCTGAATTTTGGAGGCATTGCGTGTTGAGTGGCGGAACTCAACGCCGCGCTTTGCCTGGACACCAGAGCAAAGAAATCGAGGAGGAGATATGAGGTAATAAAGAATATTACATATATACATGATACCCGCGAAAAACATAACCCTTACTTAGCAGTCGGGAAAAACACGAATATTCGCGATTAAGCGGGCGAAGTCGAGAGTCAGCGATCCACCTGGATATTTATAAACTTATATTGGAAGCGCGTTGAAATCTTTTGCTTTTGAAAAACGTCTTTGTGTTGAACAGAATAATTATTAAGTTGAATAAACCTGATAATTTAATTTGTTTTGTTATTTTAATTTTGTGTATATGAAATAGGTTATTCTCTACAAACGAAATAGGTTATTCTCTACGTGTTTAGTAAGGAACTCTCATCCTCCAATATGTGAAGAAGAAAGTGCGTACAGCGTACTGTTATTGCCCGTCAACAAGTCGTGGCCGCCCTGAAGTTAGCAGTAAATGGCTTCGCAGATTTGATATTAGGACCATTCTCACCTTTGATTATTTTCTTCCCGAGTGAGCGCCAAAGCTTAGAATACCTAACTTCAACCGGCCACGACTCGTTGACCGTACTGTATTCATATTAGAGAAGGCTTAATGAGCAAAAATCTTTTTAAGAATATTCATTGGTGCTTGCAATATGCAAAAACGTGTTTAATTAAAATAAGATGAATAATTGATTAACGGTACTTCAATAACGTAGCCATCGACCAACTCGGACCGGTCGAGTGTCCTTGATTCGAAAATGTAACACTCGCTAATTGTAGATATTATACTTGTATTTATGTATGAATATTGTATTTTTGTAAGATATTTTCATATTTTTCGCTTTCTATCTATATACTATATGATAATGGTCTCGCTGAGATTTGTATGGAGTTACTATGTTCAATATGCCTATTACATTTTTTTATCTAGCTATTAAGACACTCCGTTTCTCACTTTCGTGTTGCGTGTTGAATGACAGTTGACTCGATACCAGAGCGAAGCAATGAAAATATAAATCTAAATAAATATTTCATTTTCTCGAGTGGGGATCGAACCCATAACCAGTCGATTTTATAGTCACATTTTGTGCCTCTGCGCGACGCCTTTTATTATTTTATTTTACACTTTTAATTAATATATATTTTTCAGAAATAATGCGTTTGCTAGCATTACTTTGCTTTGTGGGGATAGCCAGTTGCTATTCTGCAAACGAAAGAGCTGGACCACCTGGTCAGGAGAAAGGCATACTGGAATGGATAAACACGTGGTTGACAACAACTTCGACTACGAGTAAACCGACAAACGATCTGCCAGAGGAATGTCCAACATGTCGTTAGTATTTGTTTTTAAATATATGAAGGTATAGAGAATTTTTTCTACGTTACCGATTCATTAATTATTGGTAGCATAATGCATTATATATTTTTTATTGTATTTGTTTTCAGCTTCACTCAGTATTCTGCATATAGCAGGGTAGGCAGAGGAAACATAGTGTTAAGACACTCTGTTCTCCACTTTCCGCTAAGTTTTCGGATTTTCTCATTTTCCCCTATATTGTGGAAATATCACAAGTAAACAATCTATATAATACGTTTATAATATAATATGAAGTTATTACCTTATTATCTCTACGCGGTATATAATCATGCAGTAATCCATGTTTCTTATTGTAATGCCTCATTGAAGTAATTCAATATTTAAAAAAACATCCCACGCCATCTTACAATATTTTAGCGCTGTTAGAACTCATCTAATTTATTTTACGACAACACGTTAAAGTCTCATTTAGATAATGATATAAATAATACAGATGTTATTTCGAGCTGATATATTGTACTGCAGTTAATTAAAAGATGATATCCAGCCTGCAAACTAGCTAAGAATATTTTTTTTACGTTAAGGGAAAATAATTCTTATTTTATTACGCTCTTACAGTATCCATTTCAGATAATTGTATACAGCTATTATATTCTGTCATTTAATTTTTTTCTTATATCTACATTTTAAATTACCTACTTATGTAATTTGTACAACTAGCACAAGTCTATAACAAAGAAAAATCAGTTTCACGCTGTACCCGCACAAAGCAGGGTAGGAAGAGGGAAGGAACCTAGTGTTAAGACCCCTTTCCCCACTTCCATTGCATAATTCGAGGCATTGCGTGTTTAGTTGCAGCACTCAATGCCCGGCTTTTGTCTTGGTGCCAGAGCGAAAAAATGAAAATATATAAATAACACAACCTGAATGTAGATTGAATCCACAACCGTCGCGTTACAGTTTCACCTTTGTGACCTTTGCGCCACGACGGCCTACAAATCTTTAACTTATAACAATTTTATTTCAGAGTGCGGCATTGCTAGGACTCGCAGGCGAATCGTGGGAGGATATGAAACCAAGAAGCTGGAGATACCATGGATAGTGGTGTTGATGTACAACGGCAGGTTCTACTGTGGAGGCTCCCTTATTAACGATCTGTATGTGCTGACTGCGGCACATTGCACTTCTGGGTAAGTTCCATATTGACGACTGTTGTTTTCACATTGTATCTTGCATTTAGCAAAATAAGTATACGAAACCCAGTCTAAACTCTCCCCTTAATTTTTTGAATGACGGAACCCAACGCCGTTTTCTTGTTACCAGAGCAAGGAAATGTATATAATTCGTTGCCCTAAGTGGGATTGAGAATACCAACCGTAATTTTTAATACTGTTATCTTCATTTAAATATGCTATTTATAAGATCCAGCGACAAAAATAGCTGTCAATTTTGATTGAAAGCCTAAAAAAAATCATCACGCTTAACACAAAGACAGTTACCTAATATAAATAAATAATACCAAAATAGAACAATATGCTTTTGCCACAGATTCCGAAAAGAAAAAATAACGGTTCGTTTCTTAGAACACGATCGTTCTACTGACAACGAGACGAAGACCATTGACAGGAAGGTGGCCAGTATCATCCGTCATCAGCGATACAACCCCGGCAACTATGACAACGATATAGCTATGCTAAAGTTGAACGAAAGGGTAGGTTATTGTCACATTCATGAGTAGCCCACCCCAGAATAGTAATAAAAAAAACACAACGTTTACACGAACATATCTGTTCAAAGGCAAAATCCAACCCCGCCCCCTGTTGTCCTCCCCTTCTCTTTTTCATAAAAACATCTCTAAATACATGAAACTATACATATGTATAACTTGATAAATAATAAAAATTAATTTTATACTTTTATAATGGATATTCGACATTTCGAACAATTTGCAGTAGTCATGGTGTCAGTTGTCTCGGGTAGACTGAGGTGACTGACTGAGACTTCAATTTTTTTTTCAAGTGACAATGCGCAAAGATTCTTAATTTCAGTGCGGTCACGAGTCGTCTAACGTATTGTAAATTAAGGATTTTATATTATCAAATTATGATAATTATGAATCTTGAATATAAATTAAAACATTTTTGGTTAAATACAATTGGCTTTTAATTTTTTCAGGTCGACCTCAGCACAGCTCTGAAGAGAGCTCGAGGTGATGAAACAGAAGAAGACAAGGACGTCGGTCTCCGGCCTGTGTGTTTACCGTCGGCTGGCCTGTCCTATAATAACTATACCGCGTTAGTAGCTGGCTGGGGCACTACTGAGGAGGGTGGCAGTGTCTCGAACACTTTACGCGAGGTAGTTTTACTATTTGGTGAATAATATTTTAAGATATTCTAATATTTCTATGACTTAATATTTTTCCAAATTACACATATTTTTATATACAAATATATTCTTGTAGATACTTTTTGGTATAGCTTAGCTATATCAAAAAGTTAAAATAATGTTGGATTAAATATAATTCATGATAACATAAAATGTAAAATAATGAAAGGTTAGAACTTTTTATCATATTGTATTTTATGTCCAAATAAAAAAAAAAACATTCCGTCATGGCGCAACGGCACAGCCTCTTAATATAAACGCAATGTTTGTGGGTTTTATACTTTCTCGGGACCATGAATTATGTTCATTTCCACACTTTGGTAACAAGATAAAGCAAGAGTTAAAGTTCCACAACTCAACACACAATTTCTCGAAAATTAAGCGGAAAGTGGAGAACAAGTTGTCTTAACACTAGCTAAAAAATACTAAAACTACTTAAATATACATTTTTTTTAAGGTGAGCGTTCCTATAATATCGAACGCTGAATGCCGAGAGACAGCCTACAAACAACGTATTACGGATAACATGCTGTGCGCGGGAGAGGAACAAGGGGGACACGACGCGTGCCAGGGAGACTCAGGCGGACCCTTGCATGTGTTGAACTCCACTATTGAGAAATATCAAGTCGTTGGTAAGATTATTGTGGGATTTATAACTTTTATGTTGTAGAAATCCGGCGTAGTGCAGGAGCACAAGTGTATGACAACGAGGTTTTAAATTCGATTGCCATTAGAGGAAGTAAAATAATCAATATTTTCTCATCTTAGCGGTGGTGTCGAGGTAATGTGCTGTGATCCACAACCCCTCCAGAATTAGGCAGAATGTGGCAAACAGAAGTGTCCTAATGGAGTACGAAATGTTTTAACGCTAAGTTCCTTGGTTCTCACTGCCTACTTTACAAAAAAAACTGAAAGTTACTTTAAAAAGCAATACAGAAATGCAAGAAAAAGTAATTGAAGAAAATATATAGTTAGATAAATACTTATTAAGAAAACGTATAAAAATTTGAACTTAGCGGGATTTGAACCCTCACTTCTTTGGACGTTCAAGTTTTTCAAAGGTCAAAGTATTTTTCTTTCCTAAGTGTGAAATAACACTTTAAAGATATTAAAAAGTTAGACAAGTTACTTATGACATTAAAAAATAGTCATTATTTATTATAGTTAAAAATCCATTTTCAGGCGTCGTATCCTGGGGCGAGGGATGTGCCCGACCTAACCGACCCGGCGTGTACTCCCGTGTCAATCGCTACCTGACGTGGATAAAGAGCAACACCCGCGACGCCTGCTACTGCCAATAGATTAAAAATATTTTATTTATTTATTTTTAATTATTACTATTTAATAATTTATTCCTTTATAAAGTTATCTAAATAACTTTTGTAATTGTTAAGTGAAAACATATTATAGTATATTTTTAAATTGAAATTTGTTTTTTGCAACACTTACCTAATCATTATTTAAAAAAAAACAGATTCTATATACCAGTAGGTATGGTAGATATTATAAAATATCTACTTCGCCAGTCGAGGCGCAGGGGCATAAAGTGTGACTGTAATCAGGACTGGTTGTGGATTGTGGGTTCGATCCTCACACGAGAAAATGAAAAAAAATATTTAAATTTATATTTCCATTTCCTTGCTTTGGTGTCGAGGCAAATCGCACGCAGAAATTGGCGGAAAGTGGGTAACAGAGTGTCTTAACACTAGGTTCCCTCTGCCTATGCCCGCTTTGTGCAGGATACATCGTAAAGCTGATTTATTCTTAGTCTAAAATTATGCAAAAATTTAAATACAAATATTTTAAATAAGACTAAGTTTTTAATAATTTAATTTAAATATTATGTTTTATATATTTTTTAAATTAAAGATTTCTTAATGAGACATTTATATGTATAGCTATTTATACAAGTAATAAATTTTTCTATATCCAGACCAAAATACTTAGAATAATCTTTTATTGATGAACAATACTTTATTTTTAGTTTCCTTAATTTTACGTAAAAAAATATTACCGTTTTATATATTACTAATTTTTAAATAAATCAAGTAAATTTATATATTACTAATATTCACAAATAGTCAATTGATATAAATACATAGATGCTGGTGAGGCCGGTCGTGGCGCAGCGGCACAAAGTGTGACTGTAAACCGACTGGTTGT
>DWAP01005310.1:0-10244 GCA_018230625.1 Heliconius eleuchia | reverse complement strand
ATTTTGTTTTTTTTTCGAGTTGGCTTATATTTTTTCACTTTAAATAACGTTTTTTTTTTAACTGCCCCAATAACTTAAGTTTTTTTTTAAGAAGTTGTATAGAAAATTGTAATTAAAATTCTCTCAGATAAAATTTGATGGATGTTATAGTTTTAAGTCTCTTTTTATATTGGATCTAGTTATAGTTGTATGTAAATATATTTTTGTAAAATGTTACATTTTTTAAATTGATTACACGTTTTTTTAAATTTATTTTGTGTTTTTTTTTGTTGTTATTATTGTATTTAATAAAGTTTATTTTTTTTGCGACTCGTCGTGGTGCAGTTGTATAAGTGAACCGTAAACTAAACCGAAGATTATGGGTTCTATCTATATTTCAAGGAAAAATAAATTTTCCATTTCACCGTTCTGTCAGGTCAAAGCGTGATTACGATAATCAAAACTGCGATGTCTTGAATTCAAGCGGAAAGTTGAGGACGGACTGTCTTAACACTATGTTCCTTGGTTGCCCCTGCCTACCCTGCTATACACATACAGCTAAAAAATATATCTCCTACTAAATGAATAGGTCCCAGTTATATAATATTACATTACGTATAATATTACAAAATTAGTTCGCTGAACTATTTGTTCAAAACTATAATATAATGTGGCGTAAGATGAATAAGTTGAAAATCAATCTTTTTCCTGTGATTTAAGCAACATTTATATTACTGATTCGCTCAAAAATTAACTTTAATATATTAATTATTTGAAGAGTAAAAAAAGGATGCACTTGGGGAGAACACCTACATAAAATGATTTCCCCCCAAACGGGTTCGAACCCATAACCATCGCTATACAGACACACATTGTCGCACTATACCATAATAACGACCAAGACGTCTATAATTATTATTTATGTTTAGTTATTATTAATAAAATATAATATAATTTATTAAATCCCGCCTTTTTCACAGTAAGTGCCAAATATTATATCCAGTTTGATCTTTCAACGAATTCGTGACACGCCTTGTAGGTGGAAACATCGATAATTTATATTTATTATAATCTTAATACCTTATAGAGGCTTGTAGCGACTGTAAACAGGATAGTTTGTGAGTTCGATTCTGCTCTGGTTCGGCTCTGGTAACTAGGGGAAGAGTGACGTAGAGTTTCGCCAATCAGCAGAAATATCTCCAGAATTTGGCGGAAAGTAGAGAATGCAGTGTCTCAACACTTGGTTCCCAGGTTTTTCTTCTACCTTTCTATTTGCGGGATACAGCGTGAAGCTAAAAAAATCTCTATACGGCAAGGGAATAGTGTCTGACTGTTAATACGATGGCCTTGGGTTCCATTTCTACTCGTTGGAATGTTGACTATCAGCTCTGGTAGACAGCGCGGCGTTGAATTCCACAAATCAAGACATAATATTCGAAAATTCAGAGACGCTGCCTTTTTATCTTTCTGTACATCCTTATATAGGATATCCTTATATACAGGAGATGCGTTCGTAAAAAACTAATTTTCAATTTTTTTCTAAGTTGGCGAAAACCTCCTCTCCCTCTCTAACATTTTTTTGTATCAACGATTTAATGTCAAGTTTATCTAAGCGGCCTCCATACCATTTCTAAAAATCGATTATATCAATTATCTTATGAACAAATATTGTCTTGACTAGAGATGGTATCAAACCCACAACCATTGCGCTTCCAGTCAGGTTCCATAAAAAAAAAACAAACCAACAATATTCGAATGTATTAATAAATATACATTGAATATTGGGTAGGAGCGAGGGAGGGCGTTCCAAGCATTTCCTTAGGTGCCAAGACACGCCCACTGCGTACGCGCATCCATTCTGATTTATCATTCATACGTTTATTATTGATTTATATGTAATTTTAATTTGACGGTAGTGGGTTCGAATACTGTATGATTATTTCTTTTTAAGATTTTGAAGTATGTTAAAAAACTACCATGGCCTAGTACTGAAACGTTGAATGCAGTTTTTGAATATATTTATATTACTATAGGAATATTCAAAAAGAGATAATATTATAGAAATAGATAGAAATGTTACTTAGTGCTACCATACGCTCTCCAAAGACAAATGGACAAGCTTAATTTCGGCGTCCTATTCCACGTAGGTCCGGCTGTGCGTCTGTCAGTCACACGGACGACTTCTATAGTTTATATTTATTTTTGTAAAGAGAATCAATATAAGATGATGTTAATAGAGGGTATTTAACTGAAGACGGTGATATTAGTTTTAAACGTTCCTCCGAGTGAAGTATCTACTGACCGCTGAGCCACGACAAGTTTGTATTGTGTACAAAATATTTACTAACTTTTAAAGTTTTTTTATTTGGTAAATTCGTTGTTAAACAAAACAACGAATTTATATATATATAAATAAAACGACGAAAGGCAGAAGGAACATGTGTTGAATGGCCACATTATATTTCAGATCGCTAAAACGTTATATTTATATGTAAAATTAGGAAGAAAGTGGAGCCTACAGACATAATCTGCGTAACAACCGACGGAACCTACCCTTTTGTTTATTTTCCAGGATAATTGAAAATGGTAAAATTGATTTTGATGGAAATTTACTAAGCTTTTTCACGCGATTCGATGCGTAGAAAATTAAAAATGTTTTTACAAATAAAAACAATATAAATGAAAATAAATAATTTATTTAGTTTGAGCACCAAAATTACAAAATAACTTATATTTACAACTAATTTACATAATATTTCCCTATTTTAGGTATCCTTAGCCAAAGCTTGGACGATACAGCGAAGTCGCGCTAAACTATTCAGACCACTCGTACTTGATTCTCCTGTAAATTTAAGAAAATTGAACCTGCACTTATTGTAGCATAGATATGTCTGATAGTTACCATCGTGGCACAGTAGGATAGCTTTTGACTGTTAAGGCAAGGTTGTGAGTTCAATTCCCAGTGGGTGAATAAGTATTTTGAAATAATTTTCATTCGATCCGCCACTCTACACTTTATACATATAACAGCGTGACGCTTATTGAGGCATTTTTTTTTTAAGCGTTACACGAATCACTTTTCACTCTATTTCCGGGAAAGTAGTGGAAATCTAGTGTTATGAAACTCCGTTCCCCACGCACTGCCCAATTATAAAAATATTTTCTTTCGGAGTGGCGGAACTCAACGTCGCATTTTGTTTTGTTATTAGAGCGAGGAAATATCTTCTGTATCCCACACATAACAGGGTAGCCAGAGGGAACCTAGTATTAAGACACTTCGTCCTCCACTAAAACCAATACTCACCGTTAAGAAAAGGTTTTTCTCTCTCCATTTTTATTTCCTTAGTGTCTGACGTCTTCGAGGACGGCTCTACGTAACTCTTACAGCTGTCAGACTCTATCTATGGAAGAGATTTTTTAATTTAATATTTTACACAAAATTATTTTTTTTTTAAATCAATCAGCTTCACGCTGTATGCCGTAAATAGTAAGGGAGCGTAGGCAGAAAGAAACTTGTGTTAAGACACATTCCTCACTTTTCGCCACTTGAGGCATTATGTGTTGAGTGGTGGACCTCAACGCCGCGCTTTCTCTTGTTTTGTTACCAAAACGAAGAAATGAATATTAAATATTTTATTTCCCGAGTGGAAATCGAACATACGCTTTTGTGCCACTGCGTCACGCTGGTCTCGATATTTTTTTTGTAATTACAAAAATTTAAGGCAGTTTTGGCGCAGTAAGCCATTATGCCATTAGGTATGTGGGAGAATTAATTATTTTAATTTAGTCCTGTTTTAAGGAAACAAAGCGCGGCGTTAAGTTCCACCACTTAACACGTAATATCTTGAAAATTTATCAAATGTAAACGTAATGTCTGAATTTCTGTTTCACTCTATATCGGTAAAAATAAAGTTTTAAACTAAACTTTACTTTAGAAGCTAAAAACTTTTTCCATCACTTTTACTGATAAAAAAAATACATTAAAAATTTATTTGAAATTTACAAAGAATATATACTTGTATGATTTGCCCCAATTTTTTTTAATAGTAAGTTGTTTATATTTTTTTAAAAGCTTTTATTAACTTGCAATGTATGTGTGTATGTTCGGGTGGAATCTTTGAGCTCAATTTTGAAGTAGATCTCTTTAACCGATTGAGCTAAAATTTTATATGCACGTTTAGTTGGATGACGATGCACCATAAAACGTGTGACGTCATTCTAAATCTAATATGGCGGGTCATCCAAGATGGCGAAATAGTTATTATTTATGCACTTCTGCAATATGGGTATCAAATGAAAGGGCTCGCCGCGAATAATTAAAAAAATAATGTAACATCACTCTAAATGCAATATATTATAGCACTTTTTTGTGCTTTTCTATACTGAAAGAGTTACTTGCGAATAAAAATGCTGGTCTTAAAAATCTACTTTTGTAAGTCTGTAACATAGATTGATTAACTTTGACTTATGTAATTTGGCGACATGGGCGTCATTAACATTGGTCTGTAACCTGTCTAGGAGAAAGACAATTCTAAAGTCAAACTCAGAACTGTGTTTCGTCGGGCTGCAGTACCTCCTCTACCTACCAGTAAAAATCTCATAATGTCCACATGTTCCGGAGCCCGGATAAACATAAAGCAAACAAAAATTGAAAATTATTATTTGCACATCATATGTGCAAATAATAATTTTCAATTTTTGATTTTGATAGAAAAAATATAATAATTTTGAAACGGCAAACATACACTTCAATTTTATTTATACGTAAGACACCTTTTATTACATTATTTTGAAAGCAATGTTTCATTTAACAAATTAGATACAAGTAAATGTCTATGTATATAAATATATTATATATAGTTACAGCAGCGCGCCTGTCCGCGTGTCCGTCACGCTCACTGCCTTCCAGTGAGGAATGATAGAAATAAACTTAGTTTTGTTTGTCTGTTTGTTGATCCATTTCATGTCCTTTGGCCGATTATAGGTGTAGCTTAGGAAGCAGTTGTTTTGATCGCTTTAAAGTTATATTCAAAAGAGTTTAAGTTTATGGTTAATATTTTGAACGTTCTTCGTGGTGCAGTAACAAAACGTTTGACTGTAAACACGACAGTTTCATTCCCACTTAAGAAAATGGAGTGTCTTAACACAATATCCTCTGGTTACCCTGCTATATGCGAGTATATAATAATTAGTTAATAAGATCTCTTTATATTTTCATTACATCGTCTGGGAAGAGTGAAGCGCAAATTACTCTAATATAACGCCGAACCTTTCTGCCTATAGCTAGACAAGTGCCAAAGGTACAATATCTAATAATTATTATAAATGAATAATAAATATTACACATTTTTAATAATATAAAAGATAATATTACATATTATTTTTTCAAGTGGTAATCGAACTCACAACTACTGCGTTTACAGTTGCACGCTCATACTCCTGCGCCTTGAATATTCTACATTCAAAATATTAATCTATTCTTTTAAATGTTGGAATACAGCAGAATTTGAACACTGTATCTTTTAGATAAAACAGTGGTGTATTTTATTATAGCTTTAAAGTACATAAATGTATTACGAAAAAAAATATTACAAAAGAAAAATGGAATGAAAAAACAGAAATTTGTTATGAGGGATAGGATCTTTTCAGTAGCATTACAAATCTGAATTAATTTTGCTCAGTCCATTTATATAATAATTGTCTGTTTTAGACTAAGCAAGATTGGTGTTAAGTACCGTAAATATGAAATAGATCTGCTTAGGTACAGTCGAGGATAGAATATTGTAACTCTACATTCTCTAACTTATTTAAAGAATTGCCTTTTTATATATAAATGATATTTACAATTGCTTGTGTTAGTGGGAATCAAACCCACAACCATCGCGTATTTAGTTAGATAGCTCACTAGGGCTCGATAGCATTAAATTTTCTGCTTTACCTAAATAACAACTAAGTAGTTCTATAAAAAAATACTAATAAGAGAAAATAAAATATTATGATATAAGTATAGTGCTGAAGAATTTGTTTGGTTGTACGCACAAATCTTAGGAACTACTAAATGAGAATGAATGATTATTTATTAATATTTTTCACTTCTTCGCCCTGGCACCAAGGCAAAAGCCCGGCTTTAAGTCCCTGGCCTCGGCGGAACGTGGGGAACGGACTGTCTCAACACTGGGTTCCATCTATCTACCCAACTATAAAACGTAAGGCTGTTTTTTTTACAGAAATATATATATTGCAAAAGCAATGTAAAAACATCAAAATAACACATAGCTACAGTTTTGTATACTTTGGCTATAGCACACCAAAAAGTTGAAGCGGGCGAAGCCGCGTCTGTGTCGCTTGTACACCTAATATAATATAGATTCTTAGTATTCTATTTCTCGTTCTAATAAATTATATGGACGTGAATTAATGAGGATTTAACATCGCGACATGCGTTTTAGTTGGACCAGATCTATTTATACGACGGCTGACAAATTATATACGGCTTAGGATGAATATGCTTTATATTGCTCGAATATGCTTTTAGGGACGGATTTGTTATGTATTGAGGTGGCTTTGAGTTCCACTCGGAATGATTCGGTGAATGATTGGTTGACTCAGTGGAATGATTTATTTAAAAATGATTAAATATCATATTTTTGTTTAGGATTGATATATTTTATATAATACCGGCAATTTTAATTAAAACATAATATGTTTGATTAATATATTAAAAATAAGATTTTCGTGGTGCAGTGAGTGACAAAGCGTCTGATTGTAAACGTGACGGCTGGATTTCCACTCGAGGGTATAAAAATTGAGTGAAAAGTGAGGGTCGCTATAGTCTTTACACTAACCCTCTAGCTACCCTCATATATGCGGGATACGGCGTGAAGCTAAAAAAGGCGTGTCAAAGACTTACAGCGGCAGCAGCTCGAAGTGCAGCTTGCAACCTTTCTATGTGTTGTATTGCGGCTCGAAGAATTTCTAACTTTGGTAACCGCCCGCTTCCCGCGCGTGCCCGTATTCTAAGCTCTTCGAAGGCTGCGTTTACCTAAAACAATAAAACGCTACATTATAATCGATTAACAGATGAACCACAGATAAACATCAATATTTTTGCGTACGTTCGTGTTTATTATATTCTATAAAAAAGATTTTCTATAGAATACGTTTATTTTGTTTCAAAATGTGACGATTGTAGGCGTCGAACCCAAGCCCATTAATAATAATAATCAGATATTAACAACGTAACTCGCAATTCTAAAAGTGCTACAAATACATGGGAAATTGCAGTAGAATTTTTATTTAAGAAATATAGGGGAAGTCTCCTAGTGGCAGGCACTTTAGATTTTACGAAACAAAAAAAAACTGTTTCAAATATCGTTCCTAATTTATTTCAAACCAACAAATGTTACAATCTAAATAAACAATCAAAAATGCTATTTCTGTTTCAATATATCAAAAACATAAATAAACACTGAAAGTATCACCTAGTGCTAGACAGACTTCTGTACAAACCCCTAGCACCGGGCAGTTTTAAAATATCTGATACCGTAGTACCAACTCCATAGCCTTAGACCAGGCTCTAATATTCTGGAATATCAGGCTTTATTTTTTTTACAGGCTTTTTTTTAAATGACGTGCACCGCAAAATCTTTTAGGGTGAGAGATTTTAGAGAATTCACCGGTTTTCAGTAACAACACTACTTCTTCCCCGCTGAAGAGGAAAAGGACCAGTGCTGACGTTTTATCATTTAAAGTATCTTTTTAAATGTTGTTGCGCGAGGATGCTTCTCGCAAAGTAGTTTCCTTAGTGAGACCGCGGTAATTGCAGTTTGTAAACTTGCTTTGTCTCATTTCCTCTTCGATTTTGATTTTATTCCTTTTTTTATCCTTATAAATCGTATAACAATTATAAACGATTATAAAGTGTTATAAAACCTGATAAGATAATATAACATGTACACTGTCCGCTGTAGTTGTGTTCGGTAGTAGTGGGAGCGGGGAATCGTCAGATTTAATACATTTTACATTTAAACTATGTTGAAATCCTTATTTTTTTACATTTTTTTGAGTGTTTTCCCTCACTTAGAAAAGAAAAATAGTTATTAAGAAAATATATAAAAATTTGAACGTAGCGGAATTTTAATTCGTGTCTCGTTGAAAATCTCTCTTTATCTCTAAGCCATACGTTCTCATCGGGCTACGTCAAAATTCTTATACGCTTATTACAATTTATTTATGTTGTTAGCATCTCTGTATTCGTATGTTCTCCATACAACGTGAAATTGGCGAAGTGATTAGTGCTCAACTGGCACGCTCGAAGCGCCATAAATGAAGAACTGAACTGAACTGAACTTAACAGCATCTCTGTAGGGAGATTTTTACAAATTACCGCTGGCTTAGTTATTTTTTCTATCGTTGACATCCAACAACGGATTATTTAAAAGACTAAACGAGAACAACTGAACATACTATATTTTGTAATTTCATGTAAAATCTATATTATTGTAAAATTTCATCTAAATTCGTTCATTAGTTTTTGTGAATGTGAAACAATCTCTCACTCCCACAAACTTTCATATTTCAGACAATCATTTTTCAATTCGAACCAGTAGTTCCTGAGATTATCGCATCCAACCAAACAAACTCTTTAGCTTTCAATTATAGTAATATACTATTATAGATTCGTTATTGGACTTAAAACCAAGGTAATACAAATAGAGAAATAATAACGATGGACTTATTTGTATGAGAGAATAGAAACGAAAACGCGGCTTCGTTCGCGTAAATTTATTGTTATATTATTACCAAATTATACATAATCTTAATGTAAATTGTAGTCTTTGTTAAATTCTGATGTATAAGCTATATTATGGTAAAGCTTTATCTAAATCTGTTCTGTAGGTTTTAAGTGAATATAGAACAAAAATGTTCATACATACCTACAAACTTTCATATTTTTAATATATTAATGCAACTGGATTCCTTCAGGCCAATCTCTGGAAGATATGAATGTTTTGTTATTTTTGAACCATTTAAATCAATTTTGTTACAACATAAATCTTTGAATTTAAATTTTAACGATTAACATTATTTATTAGGATTGTAAGTGGTATAATTTTGTCTGAAGAATAACATAATAAATAACTTAGCCATGATCAGAGGTATTAAAGATGTAGCATTTCGGATCTGGATACGGATATAAGAAAAATTCTATATTGACTGACTGCCATCGTGGCGCACGGCCAAAAACGTGCGTCTGTAAACGTGACAGCTGTGAGTTCGATTCCCACTCAGGGAATATAATATTTTAAATTTTATCATAACCTTACATTGATAACAAGGAAAAGTGCCGCGTAAAGTTCCACCCCTCAACATGTAATGCTTCAAGGAGTCAGCGAAAAGTGGGAAATGAAAATGTCTTAAATGGAAGCGGAACTTTTTAACACTAGGTTCTCAGCGTGTAAATACATATGTAATAATTTTGGATTATCCGTTAATTTTGTATAACTTTTTCTAGGTATATTAGATTTTTGTGAATCTGTTGTTGAAAGTAGACAATTTTTTTAAATATAATCATTTCCCGGTATTTATCTACGTTTTTAACAAAATTAGCCATTGGATGTTGAAAGGAGCAACTGAACGCCGCGCTTTATCTTCAAGAGCGGGACATATAAATAATTGAAATTATAACCATTCCTGCGAGTCGAAATGGAACTCATAAAATTTAGACGATTAGTGGTATACCACTGCACCATGACGACCACAAAACTAAAAACTACACCAAAAATCTAATTTTTTTTTATATTTTACATGTATTCAGATGATATTTCTAAACAAAAAACGCATACATATTTTACAAAATTAGCCGGCGGCTATTAGTTCCGCGACGTTTGACTGCGGCGACACTATTCCGAGATCAAATAAAAATTGTTTTGACAACTATAAAAGTGAGTAACAGACGGAAGGTTTATAATTTTTATATTATTAGCTAGCTATATTTTTTTCTCTTGATATAAAATACCGATATAAATAGAATTCAATAGATATATTATACTTAATTAAAGTTGGTACATCACTTCGATCTGTAGTTCCCCTTTTTTTTTAGAGACAATTTTATTTTCATCGGAACTGCGTAAAGGCGGCATAAAAAATATTATTTAAATATTTTTTTATGTATGTGAACAATACAAAAAACATTTTATAATGTTATTTAACTTTCTATCTCTGCTAATGATACTTCTTAAATAAACCACTTCATTCAGTTGTTC
>DWAP01005309.1:0-10244 GCA_018230625.1 Heliconius eleuchia | reverse complement strand
TCGAGTGGGGATCGAACCCACAACCAGTCGGTTTTACAGTCACACTTCTGGCCTCTTTCTATTTTTATTTTTATTTTTATCTATTTAAAGCACTGCTAGCATTGAAATCGCGTGTAGACGTAGCCAATAGAGTTTTGTAGGGAGAGCATTAGATAAAGCGAGTATAGGAAAAGGCTATTAACACGAACAATTGTTCAGACACGAAACGATTTAGTGTTTAGAAAAAGCTGATGTTTTCTAGGGTATTTTTAAATATATTATTTCTAAAACGTTTTGGAACGGATTATATTTTTGTTTCAGCTTGACAACACTCCGCTGCTCAGTTTCCGCCGAATTTTCGAGGTATTGCGTGTTGAACGGCGTAGCTCAACGCCGCGCTGTGCCTTGTAATAATTCCCTGAGAGGGCATAGAACTAAAATCGTCAAGTTTTCAGTTACAGGCTTGTGCCATTGTGCACCGCATCATATAAATATTATGCAGTCAGTTTACATAATATAGTTTAAATTCAATATATATTAGTTAAATATAGTTTTTTGAAATTTAATAAGTAATATACACGTAAAAATCTTCTAATCATTATGTGTCTCTTCAGATATTTTCTGTTTGGGACTGACTTTAGCTTTGAACAGATATGTTCGTGTAAATATTGTTTTTTTTTTTATTTTTCGGAACAAAAATTTTCTAAGTAACATTTCTTGGCGTGGGCACCAGCACCACTCTGCGGTGGGACCAGACCACGCAGCCCCTCCTATTTCTATGCCCATGCTAACATAAGATTTTATTAAATGTTAATGTGTTATGAGACGGCGCTCTGAATATCAAGTACAAATTCAAAGGCGAATTGCTGTATCAATATTTAACTGATACGAGATAGAATGTGCTAACGACATTGCCTTACTTGCTTCTAGTTTATGACTCTTGTAGGTATGTATGCATGAGTACGTACAAAAGCTTGGGAACAATTTGGGTTCGTTATGAGTCCGAGGTCGGTGTAGGTAAAATTGAGCAGTGACTCTAAGTTATGTATTTGTTTGAGATATATATGGATACACCAATACGATTTTACTCGAAATTCGTACTTTTACCCATAAATTTTACATTTAAAATTAGCCCTTTCACAAAATAGTTTATCAACCTTACTAGTGAATTAATTTTATAACAATAAATTAAATATGATATTAATATTTATTCAAATTAATATTTTCATTACTCCACTCTGGTGTCAAGGCAAAGCGCGGCGTTGAGTTCCGCCACTCAACACGCAATGCTTCCAAAATTCAGCGGAGAGTGGGGAACGGAATGTCTGTACACTAGGTCCCTCTGCCTATCGTGCTGTGTTTGGGATTTCTGGGGCAGCTGATTACGATTAATATTTTTAGTTATAAAATTTTATTTCGATATATCTACAATCCTATACACATAAGTATGTATTAATATGTAACTTTTGTTATAGGTTCTACATCATTAAACGAAGGTCTGATAATCTTATACCGTAACATATTTAATCAAAACTTTCTCAGCGTTGGCTATACCAGGTTGGGTTATCTAAGAGAATACCTACATCAAAATTTACGACACTGCGGATCATTGGTTAAAAACAAGTATTTATTGTGAGGTAAATAATAAAATATATTAATATTATTTTGCTGTAAAGATACAAGATAAATATGTACAGCAAAATAATATCAATATATTTTTTTTATATCAGCAATATTTGTTAGCAATTTTAGCGCCTTTAAAAATTATGTATCAATTGGAGGCTGTATCACGCATGTAACAGGGTGGACAGAGGGAGCATGGGGTTAAGACACTCCACTTTCCACTTTCCGACGAAGTCTGGAGATATTGCGTGTTCAATGGTGGAAACTTAACGCCCCGCTTTGCCTTGACACCAGAGCGAGAAAATGAACATATTAAATATTTAATTTCGTCGAGTGGGAATCGAACCCACAACGTACCGTTAACTACGTTATTTATTTCAATTGGCGATGCTATTAGTAAATATATGCGTCATCAATTTAAAGTTATTTAAGCATTAAGTAATTATACATTTATAATTATTATAAAAGTAATATATTCATATACAAATAAATGTATGCATGTATGTAAATATTATAATAAAATGTTCTGGTACTAACACTTCAGGGAGATTTCAAATAGTATGGAATTTTTGAAAATAAAAATTATTATTGAGGTTGGCCACGACTGATCGTGGCGTAGAGGCACAAGCGTATGACTCTAAAAGCGACAGGTTGTGGGTTGGATTCTCGCTTGAGAAAAATAAATATATAATATTTGGATTTATTCGCTCTGACGTCGATTCAAAGCGTTTCCATGAGCTCTGCACTCACACACAAAACCTCCAGAAATCAGTGGAAAGTAGAGAGCGGAGACGCTTCCTCTGCCTACTCTGTTACAAGCGGGATACAGTGTAAAACTGAAAATAAAAATGTTGTTGCTCTTTGTTGAATTTGAAATTCTAAAACTGTCAACAAATTTATAAATAGATATATACAGATTTTATTTAGAACTTAACAACAATATAACGAAACAAATTTACAAATTTCTCCAAATCAACAAACAACAACAACAATAACAATAAATAATATTTTCTATTTTCATTATATTTTAATTAGGAATATTCGCAAGTTGCATTCGACTGTGTAACATTGCAGTATGATTGCGACAGCACTTCAAGCTCATCTAACGAGCGTCGCTACGAACTTGCCTGCACTTGTTCCGTTATTATAATAGTATGTCTATGGTTTTGAGAGGCTGTTTTAATTTTTTATTTTATGTTTATTTGTCAAGGTCTATTGCTTTTCCATGGTCATGTTTGTTTGGAGCCACTCGTGGCGCAGGGGCACAAGTGTGTAACTGTAAATGCAGGTTATGAGTTTGATTCCCTAATGGGAAAAATTAAATATTAAATATTTCATTTTAATAAATTAAATATTTAATATATAATTTTTTTCGTCCTGGTAACTAGGATAAGCGCGGAGTTTACTTCTGCCATTCTGCCAATATGCAATGCCTCTAGTATTCGGCGGATAATGGGGAACCAAAATTTCATAGACAGAGTGTCTTAACATTATATTTGCAGGTTCCCTCTGCCTAACCAATGTTAACCTACGTGAAGTTTATGAAAATAAGTGAAAGATTTACAAAAATAATGGCAGTTATAACTCACAGAGTGATATTGATGAGTTTTATCAATAACTACTTCTATTATTCACTTTTTTTAAGGTAAGAACATCTAGAAACCAGTTTGTGGAAAAACTTGACAAATGATATTTTGAGCACGGCCGTCCATTGTGGCTGTCGGCTTGATTGCGTCGATCTATCAACTTGACATTACAAGATATTTTACAGTTTTCTATTGTTTATTGCTTTGGAAATGTTCGATCTGTCTGTGTAGGCTCTACAATTCACTTTCTATTCTTTTTAGGAAAATAGGAACCTCTATATGATCACTTTGTTGTCCGTCCGTCCGTCTGTCTGTCAAGAGCCTTTATCTCAGGAACGCTTGGGGATGTTGAGTTAAAATTCAAACCATATACTCAGATCTACGGCCCCATGATTTCCTAAAAAAATGTATTTCTAAATTTCCCTAAAAATATATATATGGCCGTTTATATCGCAAAAGACGCGTATTTCGACACTTTAAAGGGATTTAAAATGTATATGGTAGTTTCAGTTGAACCTAGAATTATGAAATTTATCAGCTAGCATCGGCAGGTAGTTCTAATTCAGAAACTATACGTTTGTGGTTAAATACTAAAAAATAATAGCCTTAAAAGGAGACGAAATTTAGTATGAAAGCCGCTAGTTCAAGTAAAGAATCCGCTAGTCAAGTGAGAGTATCAGATAACAGGGCTCTGGCTAAGCTAAGGTTGAATTTAAGGTTGAAAAGAAATTTTTGTACGGAACAGACAGTGGGCGAGCCCAACTCGCGCTTGTCTGGTTTTTTTTAATAAGCTTCACGTTGTATCTCGCACATAGCAAGATAGGCGGAAGGAATCTAGTGTTAAGACACTCCATTTTTAATATACTTCATTGCTCAATTAAAATAAAGTAAAGATATATAAAAAAATATATTATTATATTTAAAAAAATATATACTACAGAGACATAACTTCTATTCTTGCATAAGTCTTCATAGCACTCCTATTTATTACTATGGAAATGCTTCACGAAGGCGGATAACAAGGCTGGCATTTTCGAAGACCGATACAAAGGCGGAGTGCAATATTGAGTACGAAACTGCGTATAAATTGCATAGTGTTCGAATGGACGAGCATTTACTCTCTTCCATCCTGTATCAGGATCTGTTTTGGAAATTTTCAATATTTACACAGTTATTTTTAAATCTCAATTTCTAAGATAAAGGTGAGATGATTAGTATTTTTATTTTCGGTTTCACGCTGTAGCAGGGTAGGCAGTCTAGTGTTAAGACACTCCGTTCTCTACTTTCCACTGAATTCTGGAGATATTGTGTGTTGTGTCGCGGTAACGGAATCCAACGCCCCGCTTTGCCTCTACATCAGAGTGAGGAAATAAAAATATTAAATATTTAATTTCGAATCGAGTCGAACTCAAATCTTATTGTATTTACAGTCACACGCTTGTACCCCTGCGCCACGACTGGTCTCTACTGGGACTGGGTTTCTAAGTTAAATTACTTAGAGATCCAGTCCCAAAAAAAACGTGAATGATATTTTTTTTAAATTTGTTGTGTGTAGCAAAAGTATTATTAATATATATTATAAAATTTAAATAGCTTACTACGTACTATCATAAGCGGAGATACATAATATTTAATACTAATGTAGTAAATAAATATCATTTTTAATTGCTGTAAAATAGATTGATTCTATTCACACATCAATCAAAGATATCTTGAAAAAACAAAAGACAATTGTATTCAGAATAATTAAAAACTTCGCACTGTTATCGTTGTCAGTATAGTACTAATGAGTACTCATCATCATTTGATCAGATTGTATAATTAAGAAAATTATATGTTTATTGGAAACAATGTGTTTGAAGCCAATCGAGACAGGCTGTAGCTTCGATTTTCACGCGAAGAAGTCAAATATTTAATATTTACGCTCAGGTGTAGAGGCAAAAGCTCGGCGTTGAGCTCCGCTAATCAATACGCAATGCTACCAGAATTCAGCGGAAAACGTTTTAACACTAATTTCTATCTGCCTAACCTGCTCCATAAGGGATACAGCGTGAAATTAGCAAGAAAAAATGTAAAAATAAAAATAAAAAGTTGATTATACAAATTAAGTATATAGGGGAATTAAATATTTTGGTAACTTTAGTCCCAATGTAGACAGTTATTGTGAATAAAATACAGACCGGGTTAAGGTCATATGGAGGTGGAGGTGGAGATCTCACGCGTCGTTGCTTTTTACGTTCTCGTTACGTCATACTTTTATAACAGAACAGTACCTGAAACTTCCACGTGGAATGAGTTATATTTGCTGATGTGATCCATAAAAAAATATGTAATTTAATTCAAATTTATATGTAATTTAATACATTTAAAATTTATGTGCTTTATAATAATAATTTTCAAAATTTCATTTAATATGAATTTCTGAAGTTATAAGCTTCAGAATGGATTATTATTAAATAGTAGTATCTAACTTCTATGAGGGCAAAAAACAAATCCTTTTTCAATATTTAGTACAAAACAAATAAATATTAAGAAAGAATATCACAGCGTTTAAATTCAATGTATGTGATATATTTCGTACATTTTAATTTCTGTAGATAAATCGTGTTTTGAATTCTCTGAGTTATTTAAATTTATTTTACTTGTAAACTAATAATGTTAATAAAGTTTAAACTAAATCTTCTAAAATATGAGCGATTTTATTTAAATATTAGTTACATCTAACTATAATTTGTTTCTGTCATCAGGATAAGGTTCCAAGAGTTATTGTCAAAGATAAATTTCTTAGATCATTCTCCATTTGGACGTATTTTGTTGCTTAAAATATTGTTTCAGTTTGTATTAACTTTCGTAGAAATTTGGTAAGACTCAAATTTGTTGTTAATTTTCTATAGAAATGTAATTACTTACTACAATTAACTATATTTTTTACACATTTTTTTTACGAAGGATTTAGCTACAGTTTACATTTTAGTATTATATTTTATATGTAGGTATATATTTTAGTTAATATTTTATACTGCATAGCCGGGTAGACGGAGAGGTTCGGATGTCGAGACATTCTGTCCCCTAATTAACGCTCGAATCCGAGACATTGCGTGTTAATTAACAGAATTAAACACTGCAATATTTTAACTAATTATTTTTCAAACTCTTAATAGTCATCAGAAAAATATTACTAAATTCTTGTTTCCAATGTTCTCTTTACGTTTGAAAAGATATGTGAATATGTTAGTGGTGTGGAAATTAACATATGCTTATTTAATGTCTATGGATTTTCCTATGAACCTAATAAAAAATCTTTTAGGGCTACATCATGCAATAATCTTAGGACCAAATTTGTGCAAAAATTTAACACGATCAATTAATCACCATCTCCTAGTACACGAGGCAAAACAAGAAAAATATGGAGTAAACTTTCGTATAACTTAGTATAACTTAATATTTGACTTATAGTGCATTTTTTTATTTCAAGTTATAACCAAAAAAATATATATAAAGTTAATGAAATATTAAAGGTTTGCATAAATTAAAAAAAGCAGCTTCACGTTTTTCCCGCATAGATAGATTTTATAGGGTAGGCCTACTTATTGCGAGTCGAGTGGCTGATTTATAATCGGGGAAATAAAAATTGTCTTAATCTCCGAGTGGACATCGAACCTATAAATATAATGTTTCCAGTCAAACACAGCCCCACTGCGCCACTACGGCCTCAGATAGTTATCTAATATTGTGCAATTTAAACTTACGTCTTCAAGGAATTTTATAGTGAAACGCACTTCAACCAACGCTATTCCCCACAATTCTGACGTCGCTAACTAATTGCTCCAATTTGTATCGCCATTAAGTTGATATAAGTCTATGTATATGTTATATGAATGTCTTGGCCTCAAGGCCGTCGTGCCTCAGGGGCACAAGGGTGTGACTGTAACACGGCGGTTGTGGGTTCGGTTCCCTCTCAAGGGCATTCCCTTTAATTATTATTTATTAATATTTTGATTTCCTCGCTCTGGAAATAAGGCAAAGGCCCAGCGTTGGGTTTCACCACTCAACACGCAATACCTCCAGAATTCGGCGGAAGGGAGTGTCTTAACCCACACACCACATCATGTCCCACACACAGCAGGGTACGCATAGGGAACCCCTATGCCTACCCTGCTGTGTGTGGGATACAGTGTAAAGCTAAAACAAAAAGAAGCACCTGTAAGAGTTGCTGTTTTTTGGATACGTTGATTTAAAATATATTTGATTAAATAAAAATATTAAATTTTCATATAATCCTCCAATCGGGAGGACGCACAACTTTTCAAGTTAACAGTCACGAGGTTGCACCCCTGCGCCACGACTGGCGTCATGATTCACGCAGTGTTTTTCTATTACAATCAGCCTATAAAACCTTAAAACCAGAACAATTAAAATCATGGGCATGGGTATATTTAAGGCTATAATTAACATTAATCATACATAACCTAAATTATTGGCTATTAGCTATCTGTATTGCTTAATACATCAATGCCTGATTATACTAGAGGCCGGTCGTTGCGCAGGGGCACAAGTGTTTGACTGTAACGCGACCGGTTGTGGGTTCGATCCCCACTTATTATTTAAATTTATAATATTTATTTAAATTTATATTTTAATTTCCTCTGGCGTCGAGGCAAAGCGGGGCGTTGAGTTTCATCACTCAACACGGAGTGTTTTACACTAGGTTCCCTCTGCCTACCTTGTATGTGCGTGATACATAGTAAAGCTGATTTCATATGGATATCTAGTGATTTGATTATACTACTCATACATTTATACATTTATCTCACATGATTGCAAATGTAGAACGAGGACTAAAGCAACTTAAGTTATTTGCGTAATAAAGTGCAGCCATTTCTTCCATTTCGTTGAGATTCAAATAATCTATGTTTAGTTTTGTTATCTTCAGATCCAAGTGTATATCTTTTATAACTGTTTTATAAAATATATAATTTACAAAGTTACATATACATTTGAGGCGCAGGGGTACAAGCTTCAATTAAAATTTTTAATATTCTCATTATCCTTCCTCTGAGAAGATGGTAACGAGGCAAAGCGCAAAGTTCAGTTCTGCCACGTAATGTCTCCCAAATTCGGCGAAAAGCGAGGAACGGAATGACGTCTTAGGAGAAATGGAGTGTCTTAACACTAGACTCTCAGGTTCCCTTTGCCTACCCTGTTGTATGCGGGATCGCAGTTAAAAACTTACAAATAAGAAATATTTTACTCAATATAATTGGGAGCCAAAAGAACCTTTCTCATTTATATTTCTGATGATTATATATAATAAATCCATAAAATATGGTTTATTTGGAAAGAACACACGGTGTTTTTTATAGTTATCAAAAATTTTTTATGCTTCTCTCGGAAAATCTCCTTTTTCATATTAATTCTGTCATAATAAATACATGAATCTAGATAAAGCCCGTCAGTCCCCTAGGAAAAAGTTGAACACATGTGAACCAATATCCGAAGCTTTATAAAATTTATTAATATTTCATTCAAATTTACAGTCGAACATTTACATAAAAACATATCAATAGGTTATATTTTTTAAAGCAGTTTACTATTGTAGATAATAAAATAAACTCACAAATGGAGATGGCGAATTTATTTTAAAATTGTTTATTCAGTTGAATACATATTGCGCAGTAAGTTAATTTTATTTTGTCTCTTTCTTTTTTTTTCAAGCTTCACGCGGTATCCCGCTAGTCATAGGGTAGGCAGAGGGAGCCTAGTGTTGGTCTCAACACTGTGTTCCACTCCCCAAGTTCCGTCGAACTTAACACCAGGAGAAAGAAATGGAAATATTAAATTTATTTTATTTCCACGAGTGGGAATTGAATCTACAGCCCGTCACATTTACAGTAGGACGCTCGTGCCGCTTAACCACGACTGGTCTCGTTTTTCGGTGTTCAAAACAGGCGTGATTTTCAATTTTCCCACTCATTTCGTTTTCTGAATCATTAAACAATGGTGATGAGTAATCAATATTGGTTTGACGTTTATACAACAAAAAAACCTAAACATAGCAAATTACTTTTTAATTCGATCGTTTCACGTTAGTTGCTAATTGAATTTATCTTTACTTTTAAAAAGTAATTAGGGATTTAAAAAGTAAGCATTAGTATATTTAGGTATGGATTTTAATATAAATTTTTTAGCATATTGTAGGGTAATCAGAGGGAACCTTGGAACTTAATGTTAAGACACTCCGTTACCATTAAGACACGTCCGTTCCTCACCTTCCGCCGATTCCTCAAGGTATTGCGTGTTGAATGGCAGAACTTAACGCCGCGCTTTGCATTACTAGAGCGCGGAAATTATAATTATTAAATATTTCATTTCTACACTTCTTGATTAGTTACTTAGATTGTTTGTGCTATGAGCCTTATTTCTAGTGTTTTAATTTAATTTAAAATAATATTTTTCTGTTTAACCATTTCTAAAACGTAATATTCAGGATGTTATTTAAAAGTAAATTTAGTAATAAAATTATGAAATTTTTTAAGAAAGGAAAACATAAAACTAAATTATCTTCACGTAGAACCAGTCTAGTCTAGTTTAAACATAACCTTAGAAGCTAACTCGAAATCACTTCCTCGAAATCAGTTACATCTTCATTCAATGAGTCCCCTCCTCAAATGGCTATTGAGGACTCAATAAATGACCCTTGCACAGGAGTAATGTAACATTGAGGTACCAAGGAGACCTCTAACATTGGTCCAAGCACCCACTAACTGGTTATATCTTCGTTTAATGAATGGATTTCCTCTCGACAAATACCTAGTACTAGAATGTATCGTAGTAATGACATACTTAATTCTTTTAGTATTATGAAGGAAGGTGAAGTACCTACATGTATCTAGTATTATTTAGTTATTGAGGCCAGTCATACCGCAGGGGCACAAAGTGCGACTGTAAAATCGATTGGTTGTGGATTCAATCCCCATTCGAGAAAATAAAATACTTATTTTCATTTATATTTTCATTTCTTCGCTCTGGTGTCGAGACAAAGCGCGGCGTTGAGTT
>DWAP01005308.1:0-10244 GCA_018230625.1 Heliconius eleuchia | reverse complement strand
TTCTAAAAGAATGTCTTAATACTAGGTTCTCAGGTTCCCTATGTTTACCCTGGTACGTGCGAAATACAGCGTGAAGGTAAAAACATATATTCTTTCATAGTTGGACAAATATTATAAACATAAAAACATATATTATACTCTAAAGCCTTCTTTCATAATTGGACTATCTAACGAATTTTTTTCAATCTAAGCCAATAGTTTCTGAGAACCCAAGGCATGGCATTGGGTTCTGCTACATTTTAACATGCTGTCAGAGCAAGAAAAATATTTTTTGCCCCCTAATAAGAGTCGAACCCACAACATATAACACAGCACAAGAGTCGAACCCACAAGATACAACATATAGCACAACATACAACTATATATAGTTCCATTTTAAACGAAAATAGAATTCACTACTAGCTGTTCAATGTTCAAACCCGTTCGGCCTATCATTGTAAGATGCTTTTTTTTGAAAAGACTACTCTTAGCGCAGTTTCACAAGCGTCCTACTGTAAGTGCGACAGGCTGTGAGTTCTATTCCTGCTTAAATAAATAATTTAATATTTTTATATGTTGCTGGCTCTGGTAACGGCTGGGCAAAACACAGCGCTGAGTTCCGCCACTCAACAGTGGGAAACAGAAGAATCTTAATGGGAACAGGATGTCTTGTCCCTAGGTTCCCAGTGTCCTTCTGCCTATCCTGCTATGTAAGTCTTAGAGCACGAAAATAATAAAACAATAGGCATAATATATGTATACATTATGCTAAAGCCTAAACGCTAAACAAAAATTACCCACGAACCAACAATTTCTCGAAATTAAAATTTTACAAGTAACCATGTTGTAATAAATTTAAATATAACTACTAAGTGTGAACAACTTAACAAAAATCTTATCAAAATGGGCCAACTGTGTATAGTTCTTAAGACAAAAGCGATAGAGCCCAAAATCGCTTGATTTAAAATTATAAAAAAGTAAACGTAAATTGTGTATTAAAAGGCTGCCATGAAACTGGACGGTAATAAACGTTGGATTTGGAAAAAAATTATCAACTGTACAATCGAAAATGGACTCTATTTTCTCCGTATTAAGTCCAAAATGTAATTAAGTTGCATAAAGCACAGTGTTTTTTGTAGTGACGTCACAAAGCTATCATGATTCTTAATCTAGAGATAGAACGTTTTTATGAGGTCACTACATTGTAAATGGCCGTAAGATATCTGTATAGTTGCTTTATAGTTGTACCTAGATGTAAGATAATAGACGTGTTTGTCTGTTTGTCATGCGAAAACGCGGGAAGGTTTCCGGTTGTTGGTATTTTTTTTAAGAAATCTGTGATTTGTACAGATACAAGGAAATTTAAATATTTAAAATATAAATGTTTCTTGTATGGGACTTCATAGTAAAATCATTTCTTTTTATTTATATTTATAACCCTCAAAAGATGAAGTGAAATTAAACCCACAACCGCTAGTTTGCAATCAAGCACTGTCAAACTGCGCTACGATAGCCTAAATAATATCATAAGAAATTACGAAGCTAAAGGTATAAACGAAAAGCAAAAAGAAATATAAAATAATGTTCAATTCCAACAAATAGTTTCTGAGATTAGTGCGTTCAACAGAACAAACTTTTTATCTTTACAATATCAATATAGATCCACGAACACAACGCCACCCTGTTTCGCTGGACAAAAGTTATGAAAATGGAACCCGTATAGCGCTATTAGTTAAACGCTATAGCACACTGTCTACAAAAAACCACTCTCCTATAGGTAAACTAATTGTCGCACTGCACGCTTCGAATTAGAATTTTGTAGGTCACCTGCATTGACCGTTTTACTTTATACTTTATTGGCCATACCAGTATAAAAGATTTTACTAGAAAACGGTTTAAAATTTGTATCTAATATTATTTGAAAATAATTTTGATACAACTCTTTTTTTACTTTTACGCCGTATTTCTGAGATATTTCGTGTTGAGTGGCGAAATTTAACGGAGCAATAAAATGAAAACAATTCATACCCCGCGTGGGGGTCGAATCCCATAATTATATTCCGAATGGACAAAGCCGAGACTGGATCTGTTATATTTTATTTAGAGTCTAGGATCAGTTATTGCCTGGTGATAGTTAATGTCACACAAGTAGTGTCTTGTACACTAGGTTCCCAGGTACCCTCTGTCTGCTCTGCTATGTGCGGGATTCAGCATAAATCTAAAAATATATATAAAAAAAAATAAGAGACAAGAGGGATTATTATACTTAATAAATGCTTTAATTAAAATGTTTGTTACATACTTGAAATATTTTTCCAAGATCCACCAAGATATATTGTATAAAATATGATAAATTTTATATAGAAAATTTGTCATATTTATATGAAACTGTTAATGAACAGTTTTTTGGGTGTTGTTACTTCTTTTGGGGACACTGTAGTGGCTTCCTCGCAGGTGGTGGAGGAGGCACATCGTCTCTACAAGGCAAACGTTCCCTTAAAACAACTTCCTTACCACAAAATTTGTTGTAAACATCCAGGAAAGCCTTCCCTACAACGTATACCGCATTTCTAAATATTTCATCTGTCTCCTTTGGAAAGCATAGCGCACCACCTGTGAGGAGTCCAAGAGTTGTGAAGAAGAGACGACGTGGTACTCCACCACCGGCCCCAAGAAAGTAACCAGCAACTCCACTGGTCGCTACCACAGCTCGTCTCATGATTAAACTGTCAGGCTCTCTCATATTCTGCTTAAATTGTCTTTTAGTATCTCGAATTTTGTTACAAGTACTCTTACACTGTTCTTTTATAGTACATTTTATTTTGCACATATTACAACCTACTTCTTGTCTATAGTATTGAACATATGGGAGAAGAAATCTATGTATCAATTTCACGTTTGCATCTGGACATTTCTCATTTTTCTCAACGAAATCTTTGTATTCATAATGTGGGCATTCATATAGAGGTAGTTCACTGTATTTCATTGGGGGTGGCTTCTTAGGTGGTTCTGGAGCTGCAGCCTCTACTATCGGGATTAGGTTGAACCTTGAACCAACTAACCCTGCCTTTAGAATATCTATCCATATTTTCCCAATAATATAAAGATCACCAAAGGTTGAATTATTTAATGGTTCTTTAATATAAATGTTATAAGAACTTTGATGTGTTTCGCGTAAATTATTTTCTTTGTTGTATTCTAAATTTTTGTTGAAACAAGATTGCATTTCACAAAAATTTTAATGTTTATTACTATTTACAATAATTTTTTGGTGTGACGTTAAAAATTTTGACGCATTTATTTGTTTGTGTAACAGATAAATTAAAGTGTTTGATAGAAAAATGAAAGAGTACTAATATTTTTAAATATACAGTTCTTTTTTGTTAACGTCAATATAAACAAACGTGTACATAGTGTTCTACTTCAGAGATGTACAATAAATAACAAATAATAATAATAATATTAATACTTTTTTTGTGAAAATGTATTAAAAACCCATAGAAGATAAATTAAATCGGCTTCACGCTGTATCCCGCCCACAGCACAGAGGGAACCTAGCGTTAAGACACTCTGTTCTCCGCTTTCTGCCGAATTCTGGAGGCATTGCATGTTGAGTGGCAGAACTCAACGCCGCGCTTTGCCTCGAAACCAGAGCGTAGAAATGGAAATATAAATTTAAGTAAATATTCCATAGGATTCCATTCCATATTCCATAGGAGATGGTCACCTATTAATCGAACAATATAGTATGCTCTATATGTAGTATCAAACGAGATCGCTTGATATAGTATAAATATACTAAATTATTTCCAATTAGCAACGAAGACACAGTTTCGCTCGTTGTTATATTTTACCCAAATTAAACAAAATCTTTAAAAAAATTATACCCTATTCATTATTCTGATAAAATCTATTATGACAAAAATTTTACATTTATAATTATTTTCTATTTCCTAAAGCCATTCAACACCCAACATCTCAAATTATAGCGGAGAACGTAGTAGTTTCATGCTATATTTCTGATGCCAACTCTCCTATACGGTAAAAACCATAAAGAATCTTTTTAGGGTTCCGTATCTTAAATTGTAAAAGCCCCGGAACCATTATAGGAGTCATAATTTCAAATGATATCAAACTTCCAATACTCCCGTAAAAGACAAAAAAATCTATCTTCTAATTCAACGCATTCAAAATATATGAGCATTTAAGCATCAATTTTACTACATCTTGTATGAAATTCACCGCGTAATCAAATTAACTTATATAGTATATATAGTCAAACTTATAGGGTGCTTTTCAAGAACCTACAGTTATGAAATTTAGCATAAAGAGAGATAACAACATTAATGAAGGAAATTATCCGAAAAGTCAAAATTTATGGGTATCTCATAGAAATAATCATTACAAAGTTATATTTGCAGTTCATTTCATACAAAATGAGTGAAAATATCCGCACAATTAGGTTGGCAACTTTTATAACTTGTCTTTCCCGTTGACCTACAATTATTGGAATTGATACGCCTCCGTTCGCCTTACTTGCCGAGTCCAACTCGCACTTAACCGATTTTTCGAATCAAACAACAATTCCACTCAATATTTCACTCATATAAGTATCAATTGACAGATAGATTCTGAAACTATCGAAATCATATCGAACTCGATTACGTAAAGCAATTCAAGATTGCAAGAAAAAAAATCCGAAACTGCAGCTTCATACACCACGTATCCCATTTCTATTGGACCAACCAGTGAATGTCCTAATAAAATATGCCGTGAACTGTAAGACGGAGGTCTAAAGTTCAAATTCCAGGTGGATGTAATTTCGAGAAGATCAGCAATAACTGGTTAGTTAAGAGCGAAAAATAACCGTTTTACAAGTCTATATAAAAATGGTTAGGTTTTATAGCGAATGGGTGTTAGTGAGGGTTTTGTGTGATAGAAAAGCTTATAATCGTGATAGTGAACTTGAAAAAGGTTAGCATTATTCAAATTTTCAATATCTTACATAATGATTGATTTCGTAAATACAAAAATAAAAATTTGCCGTCATGGCGCAGCGTGCAATTTTAAATTGACGATTGTGGCTTCGATTACCATTCGGGAGTATAAAATGTTTAATATATTCATTTCCGCGCTCTGGTAACATGGCACAGCGCGGTGTTGAGCTATTCAACAATGTCTTAATAATTCAGCTAATTAATTATAAGAAAAAAACATAACCACCTTTAGCACAGATACATTAACGAATTCTTCCTAAAATAGAGATGATTTATTATTATCTCACATAATTATTATAACACTAGCGACCCGCTTGCGGCTTTGCCCGCTTGTGCAATACAATCATTTATCTATTAACCTGGATTATTTGCGTGATTTAATCATATTATCAATTTAAGGATAACAACCATAGATTAAAAACGAAAGTTTTAGATAATTAAATATATATATTTTTTAATTATTATAATATTACAGTAATGTAGTCATACAAATTACTGTATATTGCTATTATTTTTTTTATTTATAAAGTAATTAATCACTTATCGATCTTTAGAAAAATTTGCCAAAATACAGTACTGAAAACAGCATTTAAAACAGTTTGATCGTTTCTGAGAATACCGTGAACAAACGCACAGACAAAAAAAAATCTGTTTTGTGTTCAATTACATTGTTAAATGCTCCCAAACACAATTTCTCTCATATATCTTTAATATACAGACACCGTTCAGTTACGATTTTATATAAGTATAGATAGATATAGATAATATATAAAGATATATTATCTATATATAAATAGAAACCAGTCTGAAATGACTATAGCGTACAGTCTATAGACGGACGGGAACGAGTAGATAAACACATAATAGGTCTTTGTTTAGGAACAATATTATCAATTGTGCCTGTAGCCGGTTGATATATGGGCTCTGACTAACTAGATGATGTAGACATCGTTTATATAGAATAGTTACGGTTATAGGTTCGATTCCCACTTTGGGGGAATACTAATATTGTTGGAGAAATGTATTTATTCCTTCCTTCCCTACATACAGCAGGGTAGGCACAGGGAACCTAGAGCTGAAACACTCCGTTCCCCACTTTCCGATGAATTTTTTGAGGCATTGCGGAACTCAGCTCCGGGATTTCGCCTTGGTACCACAGCGAAGAAATGGAAATATAAATAAGCATAATTCATTCCCTCTAGTGGAGATCGAACTCACAACCGTCACACTCTTGTGCCACTACACCACGACGGCCTCTATATATTGAAATTATTTTTATTTTCTCAGTTCCGGTGATATGAGAATGAATACATAAATATATTAATTATTATATCCATGTGTAGGTCATTTCGAAAATACAAAAACTAGTTTTACCTACGGTCTCGCTCTCGTGGTGAAATAGATAAGAGTCGAGTATGACACATGACTCATTGTAAGGGTCCAAAATAACTCTAACATTCATATTTAGGCTCCCAGGTTCCCTCTAGCCAGTCTACTGTGCGAAATACAGCGTGAAGCTATAAAAAAATATTAAATTATTATTTTTGAAATAGATAATAAGTAGTAAGAGCCTGCAACTTTGTTTATGTAAAATCCAGATTTTTCCCGTTTCCTTTTTATGAATTTCGGGAGGATAAGTTAGTGCTGCCCCCCTTTTTGTCTGTGCGTGGTCTGTCAATCAATCAGTAACGAAAGGTTTTTAAATAGATAGAACTTCTCTACTGGTTTGGTTCCCCGTTGGTTTTCTTGTAAAATGCAGAAAAACTATTTATAAACGCTCTTATCTTTTAGAGGTTAATTTTTTCTTGGTGTAAGGGACCTGCATAGTAATTTTAGCTTGATGCATCCACGCGATCCTGAGATAAATAAGCTGAGGTACAGACATACAGACAGATGGACAACAATGGGTTTCTATAAAGGGTCCATTTGTTTATTTTGAGATACAGAACCCTAATAAGTAGAGAACGGAGAAGTACACCAATAGATTATCTCCATCACCACCAATATTCCATTTTAAATAGAGCTGTGCTTACAGATTGAACTACAAAACACCAAAAAAGGCATCACAACCAACCGCCGGTTGTTCCCAAACAAAATCATAAGTAACGAAAGTTTGTAAAGCTCAAATATTATATAATTGTATATACTGACCATTGTTTTCTGAGCGGCCTTAGTAATCTTGTATTATAATAAAGATTAATATGCTGGAAGAGACAGGGGGAAATATTTAAAAACCTAAAACAGTTCGGCGTTGAGTTCCGCGACTTAATATACAATTCGTTGAAAAATTCGGCGGAAGAGGAGAACGAAATTTCCTAACACTAAGTTCCCTCTACCGTCTACCATACTATATCCAAGATCAAGATAGTAGGGTAGGCAAAAGGCAAAAGGAACCTGGGAACCTAGTCCTACAGTACTCAGGTCCCAATAAGACACTTTCGGTGCCCAATCTTCAACGTATTCTCGAGACATTACGAGTTGAATGGTAAAACTGCGCGCTTTCCCTTGTTACCAAAGCAACTAAATGAAAATAATAAATACTTCATTCCCTCGAGTAGGAACTGAACTCACAATAGTCGCAAACTTATGCTCTTGCGTCACAACAGCCTCAATTTACGATCATATGCTATAATATTGAAGATTTAAAGATTCTCCAAGAGCCGTACCTTCCAGTCATTTTTAATTTCAAACAAACTCTGACAGCCCAAAGCAATGTGGAACAATAGACCATTACTTTTACAGCACATTGTGCTTAAACACCGCGACTTCTTGTTAGCTGTACGTTAAAATTTTATTATGATCGCGAAAATTTGTTTAAATATGAATTTATGTTTTTGAATCATCGTTAGGTTCTATCGTTTTTTTTAAATTTGCTCTTTATACGTTGAATTTTACCACGTGACAGATAATGTCTCGTATCAGGTGGGAATTGGAATGGAGAATCTGGACACTAAATTCTCTTTGTTAAGGATAAAGCGTGAAGCTAAAAAAGTGACAGTTTTTTAAGCCGTACGCCGTATCCCATATACAGCTTGGTAAGCAGAAGGTACCTGTGTTAAGAGACATCACTCTCCACGTACCACTTAAATGCATTCGCTTTTCTGCACAAGATTTTCTTTCAATTTTACGCCGTATTAGTAGGATAAGCAAAGGGAACCTAGGAACCTAGTGTAAGATACTCCGTTGCTCAAAAAAATAAAGAATTTAATTTCGAAATAAAACAATGATGTATATTTATCTTCATGAAATATAACATAAAAACCCAAAGATTGAATAAAAAATATCAAAATATGTAATAACTTATTTGTTCACTGTTAACATAAAAATCTGTTGAACGTATTTCAACATTCAATGGAAAACTCCTTTGTTTCGAGTCTTCAGAAAACCATGAAATTATCTCAGTTAATGTAAAGTTTAAGGAATTTAATAACGTGGCGCAGTAAAAGCATGGTGGTAGAGATTTGAAATTTTTTGCTATTTTTATTTTCACACTGCATCTATACGAGACTATACGAGACGAGAGAGAACCTAGCGTTAAAACTCTCCGTCAACCTCTTTATGTTTCAAATCAAGATATTATACGTGTAGCGTCACGCTGTATCACGCACTTGGTAAGATATTACCAAACTGTAACTAAATAAAATCCTTGATCTCTAAATACAGTATGTAACGTGGAGAATGAAATGTTTCAACACTAGGTTCTCTCTACCTATGCTGCTATAAGAGGAAGATACGGCAAGATAAAATTAAATATTTACATTATAGTCTCTTTAAATGTTTCAAAATATTTTTTCAGCTTCACGCCATATTCCGAATAAAGCAGAGTAGGCAGAGGAAACCTAGTGCTAAGACACTCCGTTCCACACTACACTCAAGATAATTTGCAATTACACAGCATTTGCAATTATTGATAATTTCAATCGACATTGTTTGTTTGTATGCAAATTGAAACCGAGCGAAATGAATACTAATAAGTAATTTATAATAGCTGCTGCCCGCAATCTCGTAAGCGTGGATTAAACAGAATAAGGTTTCATTTTTTTATAGTTTCACGCTGTAGGCACGCGTAGTGTAAAAATACTCTGTTCTCCATCTATATCGTTTTCCAAGCGTTGAGTGGCGGAACTCATCACCGCGAATTGTCGGTATTTTTTGTGTTGGAATCGAACCCATAACCGTCGTTTCACAGTCAAAAACAGTTCAATTGCCCCACGTTAGTGAGTCACAAACCGAATATTTAATAGGAAATTCGGCGATCGTTCAGTCACGCTTTTGGCTATGTTTTTTTTATGTGACCAGTGCTTAAAGACCGTAACTTTGAGGGTTAGACTTTAGCGATGACATAAGGAATTATTTGTTGTTTTATATAAAAAACTAGCGACCCGCTCGCGGCTTCTCCCCCTTTTTTCCGGGATATTTTTTTAATACACTGATTTGCTGTCGTTTTTTAATATGTGTTTACGAGTGTGATCGAGTGTGTGGCGCAAGTGCGAGTCGTTCACGCCCACCAATGGTTCCGTACCAATTCCAGGATTGTAGATAAACGAGAAGTGTAACATATAAAACTTGACAAACTTAAATTTACTGGCATATGTAATTATTTTGTATGGAATGAACGATAACTATAAGTTTGTAATAGCTTTTAGCTGTAATATATTATTCGATTTTTTTCCTTCACTTGTTCTGCTGCAAAAGCTCTAGCTTTTTCCTTATTTCATAATTCTAGATGTAAGGACAATATCATAGAGTTTTTTGATTACGCGACTAATAACTTAAGTTTGCGGGCGTAGGCGTTCATTTTGTAAGAAATTAACTACAAATATAAATTTGTATTTTTTTTTTATTAATATTAATTATTTTTTGTTTATTTATATTATACGTTCTTATTTTGTGTCAAAATTAAACAACTGTGGGTCCACTTAAGGCAGTAATTTTATTAAAAATGCATCAAAAATGGTACATACATTTTCGTATCTTTTGATTGTGTGCACCAATTTTTGTTTACTCTGCGCAATCTTAAGATAAATGATCTTGACAGACGGACTGACTGGTCTCAAATAATATTAAAAAAACAAACAATTTCACTTCTCCTTAACCAAAACGCTTTAGACACCGACGCGGTCACACACCGCTACTCTACCTTAACAAAATACTTACAGAATATTTATATATTTAGATTCATCGATGACCCCTATAGTACAGTAGTAAAAAAAAAATAAAATCAGCTTCACGCTGTATCCCGCACATAGCAGGGTAGGCAGAGGGAAC
>DWAP01005307.1:0-10245 GCA_018230625.1 Heliconius eleuchia | reverse complement strand
AGCTTCACGCTGTATCCTGCACACAGCAGGGTGGGCAGAGGGAACCTAGTGTTAACACACTCCGTTCCACACTTTCCGCCGAGTTCTGGAGGCACTGCGTGTTGAGTAGCGAAACTCAACGACGCCCTTTGTCTCGACACCAGAGCGAAGAAAATATAAACGTAAATAAATATTTTATTTCCTCGAGTGGGGATTGAACCCACAACCAGTCGATTTTTAATTCACACTTACTGCCCCTGCGCCACGACTGGCCTATATGTTTTATGACACACGAATATATTTGAAGTTTTTAATTATAGTGTTTGTATTGCATGGCCATATATCCTTATATCACACACAACACACGTTTTAGATTACGCAGGTTGCGAATATCCTCAAAAGACAAGGATCTTACAAAATTCCAAAAACAGGTACAACCCAAACGGTTTCGTCCGAAAACTTAATTTTATTCGGGTTATTGGCCCTTTCCAACGTGCTTTAGAACGCTAACTTCGATATTACCACGCCTCCCATTATATTTGTGTTATGCTTAGAAATGTAATGTTACTGCTATAACAATGCTTTATTAACATAAATATATTTTTACATATAATTTTCTTAAAAAAATAATTTTAAATTGTATGTTATCTTTTCTAATGCAGCCACAAATACTATATTTGATTTAAATGAAAGAACAGTGATTCATTTATTTCTATTGTTCCGTATCTCTTGCATGTTCTAACGTAACGGCAGAGAGAACTCATCCCATCATCATCTCAAAGACCTCGCCTATCTCCATCTCAAAGGCCGTCAACGCTCCTGTAGACACACCTGTAGCTCTACTGGTGTAACCAGCGTTACCAAACCCAATTTTTAGTCCAAAATCTCTCTTTACGTGAATTATTTCACACACTGAGAATTCTTTTTTAAATACTTATGTTTTTAAATAATATACCCAACCATTCCAGAGATAAGAATCCCACTTTTCCTCGAAACAAAATATGACAACGCTATGTTGCACGGTGTCGTGGGCAGCGGAGATCACTTACAATCAGGTGATCAGTACGCTCGTTTGTCTTGTCTTTTCCCATAAAATAAAAACTGTCGACTGGCTGGTGGTTAACATTAAACTTTTCCTGACCACAACGGCTAACTTAGCGAATTTATTTCATGTTAAAATGAATAAATTAATGTGATTAATTTTCTTTTTAAAATTAATTACAAATCTTTAGCTTTGCATCAACTATACCTACAGGATTTCAAATCATTAAAAGAACTAAGATTTACGTTCGCAAATATTTCGTGAATTGTCCCAAATAACGTGTAAATAACTTTCAACGATATTGGTAAAGTTTCGAACAAATAGTTACAGTAATTCTCGCTAAGACAAACGCGAAGGGGCGAATGTCACGGAATTTGGGATTTACAAAGCTGTAGCGGGCTTACTTGACGCTCTTGTTTACTTTTGTTTATACGTTTATTTAAATTGTTTAGGAGTAATGAGCATAATACTTGTCAAATTAAATAATAATAATAATAGTATAATAATCATATTATACATTATAGTATTAATAATTTAGTTTGTTGGTTTTAATGTAGACTTATAATTTGTTATGGTGCCAGTGGAAAATAAATTCTTTTATTGACTTTTATAGCAACAATTTTGCTTACGTTCAGCAACAATTTTACGTTCATTCGTGCCGTGTACTTCCTTCCTGTTCATTTTTGTAATAATTTGGTTATCGTAACCTGTGATATCTATAATACGAATGTATGCTCGCAAGTATTCATGCTCGCTTTCTTTCTTTGTTTTTATTTCTTTCATACAATACAAAAATGTACTCTAAGTATTAAATATAATTAAATATAAATTTATTAAATATAACAAGTTGATTGCAAAAGAATATTTCTGAAAGAATTTTTTGTATTGTACATATTTTAACACATTTTTGCTCATACAATCTTCCCAAAAGTGCTTAGGTTCCATAAAGTAAACATAATAGTTGGAGAGGAACACCCAAGTCCTTTGTTTGAGTATAATCATAACTACGTCATTATAGCTGAAGTTTGATCATTTGTGCTATTATGACCCACTATATCCTGTTTAATGATAAACATTCCAGAATACTGAATAGGCTGTTATATAGAAAATCATTAATTTCGTTATTATCTCACATTATGTATGCCAGTCGTGGCGTTGAGGCAAAAGCGTGTTACTGTAAATATTACAGGTTGTGGGTTCGATTCTTTCTCGAGGAAATATTTAATAATTTCATTACCTCGCTCTCTCTGTTGTCATCTCTGGGCTGGTGCACCCCAGAATTGATACGTTGATACATTTGATCACATACGATGTAGAACCGTTTGTATCGTTGGGGACCCAATAATCTGTGAAGGATTTGACACTTTGGCTTTGCGTAGAGACGTCTCTTCGCTGTGCGATCTCTATCACATTTATCATGGGGAGCGTTCTGAGGAACTGTTTGACCTATTACCTGCCGCCGATTTTCTAACCGCACAGTACGTCACAAGCTTAAATATCATTCACACCACCTGGATACGTGGCACTCCACTACAGTGCAATTTCGCAGGAACTTCCTTCCACACGCCACGCAATGTGGAATAGCCTACCCACGGCATTGTTTCCAGGTCGATGCGACCTGTGTACCTTCAAAAAGCGCCTCCATCTCCTCTTTAAAGGCCGGCGACGCACCTGTAGCTACTCTGGTATTTTACGGGGTGTCGTTGGCGGTGGTGATCACTTACCATTAGATGATCCGAACGCTCGTTTTCGCCTGGTCTTTTTCCAAAAAAACGGACATCTATGTGACAAAAAATTCTCTAACTGAAATTTGAGCCTGCATCCATTATGTAGTACAGTCCAACCTCAATTTTAATGCAGATCTAATTTACCATATTGAATTCTGTTAATAAATAAGTCTATATCTTTCCCAAATTAAATGATATATTCGTTTTGACGTTCCTAATATTAATAAATCATTATTTTTACAAGCATAATTCATTCCAAAATCACTATAAGCAGTAAATAAAAATATAAAAGATATAAAATTAATCCGTCTGTTATAAAATTTATTAGCGATCGAATGAGAAATACTGCCGACTTTTATAAAAAAACTTATACTAAAATATGATGTAGAAGCCAGATGCTATTGATTTTTGATTTTATTTTTAGTTCAATTCTACGCTCTGGTGTCGAGGCAAAGCACAGCGTTGAGTACCGCCACTCTATACGCAATACTTCCAGAATTCGACGGAAACTGGGGAACGGAGTATCTTAACACTAGGTTCCCCCTGCCTGCTCTGCCATATGCGGAGTACAGCGTGCCGCTAAAAAAAACAAAAATACTAAAATATGTAGAGATTCCGCAGTCGCACCGGGAGGAAAATAAAGGAGCAAAAGCGAAAATCAGCCGGCAGCCGTGCATTGACTTTGATCTTTCCATCGGTTGCATTAAAATTTACATATTTTCCTTCGCATTTGTGTTTTCACTTTGATGTTGTTTCCAATGTGGTTTGTATTCAGTGGTATCGATCGGCTTTCTGTATTTGTTTATCTCGTAGCGACACCGCGTAACTCACTTTGCGGTAAGGCTTTGTTATGAAAGTATGAGAGGAGAATTGTTAGAATACTCTTGTAAATTAAGTATTTGTGTTACATTTGTTTTGGATATTTTCTTTTTTCTTTGAAAAAAATAAGCCTTATAAATGTAGGGTAGTTTAGTGGATTGTATTTGTAAGGCTTTATTAGTAATCATATGCGGTAACATAAATAGATGTTGACAAATTTTAAATGAATAAATACCGTGGATATCAACAACACAATTATGCCGCTGACGTATACAAAATAAATCCAAAAAAAGTTTTTACGTGTTATTTTCACAAATCACAGATAGTTATGATGTATACAGATACGATGCCATTCGTGGCGCAGGAGCATAAGTGTGTGACTATAAACGAGACAGGTCGTCGGTTCGATTCGAGGAAATTAAATATTTATTTAAATTTATATTTTAAATCGTAGCGTTGAGTTCCGTCACTCAACATGCAATGCCTTTAATATAATTGGGAACCCAGTGTATTAAACTAGATTCCCTCTTCCTATCCTGCTGTGTGCGGGATACAGCGTGAAGCTAAAAAAAACACACGATATAATTAACTTCCTTACACAATATATATATATATATAAGTATTTATTACTACTGTCTGATTAAAGGCAATACCATTCAAACGAGGTTTGTTCAAGCAAATTGTGTAGTCTAGCGTCTCGACGCAATCACCCGCGTGTATTGTGAACTCGACTTGGAAAATATCTACCTACGTTATAATCAATCCTATTTTATAATCAAATTGCTAGACCCCTTTTTGTGCACTAAAGTGAGCTAAATTTAGTCTATTGAAAGTTAATTCTAAGGTTCCGTACATAAAAAGGTAAAAATGGAACTCTTATAGGATCACTTTTTTGACTGTCTGTCATGACTATTTATGTGGAAACCGCGTTAAGGTATTAAGCTGAAAAAAATATTAAATATTCAGGTCTATTGTCTTATGCAGCATAGAAAAACCAAGCTTAGTAAACGCAATCATAATAGCATTTATGCATCGATTTTGGCGTGTTTTGTAGGAAATTCCTTCCGTAATCAACACTTATAAGGAACTTCCCGTTATGAAATTTGGCGCAAAGAGTGAGTTATAATAAAAATAAAAGAAAAATATCTAAAAAGTTAAAACTTACAGGTATTTCATAGAAAAAAATCATTACAAACTCACTCTTGTAGTTCACTTCATACATATAAAATAAAAAAATACATTTTCAGAATACTTCAAAACAAATGAAAATAATAAATTTTGTAAAGAGTTTGTTGAAAACTTTAACTGTAATTTTATATTGCATCAAGCAATCATACGATGTTGGTTTGTATTTGTTCTAAATCCTATAAACATATCATTTTATGCATCAGCGGGTCTCCATGAATAAATCTTATTTGAAATCTAAAAAGTATACGGTATTGCATACATAGTTTTACTACTACTTTAATAAATTTATTTATATACATGTGTTTTGAATCAAAGTCTTAATAGATCGATATTTTTACAAAAACATATATGTAGATTTAATAGAGGCCAGTCGTGGCGCATGGATATTGGTTCAACTCCCACTCGAGAAAATTATATATTTAAAATTATCATTTTCTCGCTCTAGTAACGAAACAACGCATCAAGAATTCGGCGGAAAGTGGAGAACGAAGTGTCTCGATGGGAACAGAATGTTATACATACAGAAGGTTTTCAGGTTTCGGTCTACTCTGCTGTCTACGTAGTGAAGCTAAATAAATATTCTTTATTCAAGTAGACTTTTTTAGATAGCGCTTTTGAATTATGTAATGAATATAAAGTTACTACCGGCTCTAAAGGCGGTTATAGCGGTTACAAAGATATTAAAATGATTACCTAAATTTTTTTAAAATAAAAACAAAAATATACTATGTAAACCTACAACCTACCTACCAAACATACTTTGTTTAATTCGCCAGCAACATCCAATAAGCTTTAAAAAAAACGTTTTATTTTCACAAAAAAGGACAATTTTATTGACCGCCTCCCAATACTAATACAAGATAGATTTCTAAACGCATGTTATTACAAGGTCTATAATATATATTTTATTTCGTTTACAATAAAATATACCCTTTGAAGCGGTCCCCTGCGCTATAAAAACATCATTCAATGTCTAATGACGAGAATGCCTTTAATTACGTATACTTTAAATGAATTGATGCCGTGTTATAAAAAATATAAGGTTTAATTTCATTATAACATAACTATAAAGGTTTTACTGTAAACTTGTATTTTGGTAACTTTTAGCTTATTATTTTTATCATTTTTTTGGGCGTGCATCCGTTTCTTTGATGTATTCCCCTTCTTTTGTTTTACATTTTGGAACATTTAAATCCTTTTTGCCCATAATAAATTTAATAGTTATATCATTAGGGAATCTACATTTAAATCAGAAAATTTGTTTTTATTAACAATGGTAGGTATATGAAGTGATTTTTATTATTGTATGTAACAAATTCTTTTCAATAGTTTTCTTATAAATACACATATCTAATGTAATCTAATTTAGCTTCATGCTGTATCCCCAGCGGGGTAGTCAGAGAGATCTCTACATACCTCTATCACCTCGTCATCAACCTCTTCACACATACTACACTCATCATACCCCTTATACTTATTTACACAGGTCTATATTTGTACCTACTTTGAATTTTGTTTAGATATTAAATCATAATTGTTCTATATCAAACATAAGAAATAACAAAAGAAATGCTAAAATATCTAATTACAAGATGAGTTGAAGCGTTCATAGAAACTTTTCTTTTGTCACGCTTTCAATTCAGACAGCGAGATCTGCACGCGATATCTTATTGACGGAGTTCTCCATCAGATTATATCTTGAAGTAATTGAATAGAATTTCTCGGCTTACTCCTTATTGCTTGTAAGGATTATTGAAAATTAAAAATTATATTGTTGGAGTACCGCGAAGGTTATAGCTTCAAATCTTAAAAATATATTTTTTAAGGGTAGTAAGTATGAAACTGGCAATAGCCGCATAAATATAAGAAAATTTGTATAATTCTGAACGACTACTTTGTTTACTCGTTACTGTTGCCTGACTATTTGAATTATTAAATTGTATATTTTCATCATTTGTAGTAGCATATCACTTAACGTGAAAAATAATTGGACTGCCGCAACAATGATGGATGTTTTAAAGATATTATTTCAGTTCCGGCGTCTTTTCACAAAACCCCCTATTTCCTCTGTGATGTCAGACAGTCTCATCCTGTCTAGGCCTTTTCATATACAACAATCTTAATGATTTAACAATTCTCTATCAACCAGAAAATTGATTTACTATAACGATATATATAGAATTTAGTGTCAAAAGAAAAGTAAGTTTTATTTATAGTATATTTTAATGCAAAACTCAACCACTAAACCTAATAAATGCAGTATGGAAATATTTACAAAATTACAATCACAGTGATATTTCCTATAAATATGTTGGAGGCATGTAACTCTTCATGGAGGGACCTGCTCTTCCCAACGGTGGTAAATTTTGTGTATGGAACGCTTTTATATTTCGTTGAGGTTCTGGTAAATAGGAGCTTTTTTGATCTAAATTTTTACGACGTTGAAGCACTTTGTAATTTTTGATAAGCCCATGCATTTCTTTTTGTTGTTCGTTATTTAACAAGTGATTGTCACCACTATCTTTAGTAATATCGCGATTTTCATTATTATTTTTATTTGGTATATAATGTAGGGACGTATCTCTTAAATCAAAGTTGTAATTAAAGTTATTGGTTGGCTTAGTTTTGGGTTTAGTTTTTATTGATTCAAAATGATTTTTCATTGCTACATAGTTAAGTACATCACTTAAATCAAAAGGTTTTGGCTTTATATGGATGAAATCGTTCTGAGGAGGAGGGCGTTCATATATATTAAATTTAGGAGTATTGTCAGTATTCCGTTCTGGTTTCATAAGAACGTTTTGATTTATTTCACTATCTACTTTTGAATTGCTATTGTCGTTTTCATTTACTTTGAACAAATTTCTTAAGAAAATGTTTTCTTTTACAATATTCTCAATAGCCGTTTCAGTAGTTGTAGACTCACGCTTCCATACATTGTCCGTTTTAATTTCGAGAGGCTTAAAATTATTTTGTTCATCTCGTCTCGTTTCATACTGTTCATTATTGCTTAAGGGGGCCATAGTTGATGACGGAGGTTGATGTTGTGTAATTATAATTTCTGGTGATGGATGATAATCATTTCTAATATAATTATTGTCTTGGTAATAATTTTTGTACATTGAGGTGTAATTTTTTGTAGCGCTGTCACTTTCAATATTGCTTTGAGTAGGTTCTTCTACATTATAAGTTTGCGTTGCTACTTGGCTTTGTGGTGTAAAATTGTAACTAGTAATTAATTCAGAATACAAATTTGAGTTTGTTTTTGTTTTATCACCCTTGTAAGAATCTTGGTTGTTCCTTTCAGTTGATGTATAAGTTTGGTAGTTTTCTGTCATTATATTATTCATGTGTTCATGTTGTATGTGTTTGTTGTTATTATTGTAAAGAGGTGAAGAGTATTGAACTTCTGTACTCCGCTCAATTGTATTGGATTCTACTATATTCTTGCCTAGTATTTGTGATTGCATAATTTCTTTATATTGTGAAGGTGTCAAATCGGAAAAATTTATATAGACATCGTCACTTCCACTAGAAGAACGAGATATAGAATTTTTGCTTGCAGCATCATTTACATTAGAATTTATTCCATATTGCCATCTCCATAAAGATTTATTTGATTCTTGCTCAGGCTCCTTCATTTGAGCTTCGTAGTTCATTAACTGAGGTAAGGATGGCTTTTCAATACTAACAGATTTTGTATAGTGAGGCTGAGATTGAATAGAAGGATTGTGAGCACCTTGTGAAGCTAGAAAAGTTATTTGCGGAGAAATGGGTGTCGCTATATTGTTAGATTTCGCTTTATATTGTTCTGCAGTAATGTCTACATTGTTTTTTATAGGAGGTTGTGAGTTTACTGTTAATGAATTTGGTGAGGATGTTTGAGAAAATCCAAACGAAAATGCTTCAGGTGTTCTTCCTGTAAATAAACTACGAGGTGGAGGGATGTGATAAGCATTATGTCGACTTTCTTCTCCTACGTGATATTCTTTTTCATCAATTTCCCATGATGATTTTAGATGTGGCGGTTTTTTTGCTTCTTCAGCTAAATTATACTGAACGGCCCTGAAAAGAAAATATTTTAAGGTCAAAGTAAAGTAAATTAAATAAAGTGTATCATAACAACACTATTGCACCTAACCTTTGTATAATTTCTGGTATTGGAGGTGGTACAGGTAGATGGTCACCGCTAGCTCTATATCCATTTGAATCTGCTATATAGTGAACTGTGTAAGTTTTTCCGTCATTACCCACATAAGAATATGATCCTTCCACTACTTGTTCCTCTTTGTCCGTTCCCAAATTTTCCATGTGACTATGTTGTACATAATGAGTCTGGTCCGCTCCTAGAGCTCTGGAAGATATTAAATTATCAGTAATGTAATAAAACAAAATATAAATCACATTATATTTAAGTATTATAATAACTTACTCGTAGCTGAAGCTTCCATCTAAGTCCATTTCATTAGATAATCGGAGAATAGGTATTGCGGGTTCTGTTGTAGAAGAAACATAAATACCAGGTGCGGCTTGAATGTATTGCAGTGTTTGCATGGAAGGAGATTTCTCTTGATCAGCACTATGATCGATTTTTTGTAGTTCACTTGTTATAATCATTCTCCGAGCAGCTGGTTTGTTGGAACTTTGAGGAAATGTCTTAGTATTAGGCACTATGTCCGATGACTTGAAGTCGAATCTTTTTTCAGCCATTGAATAGTTCGGGACTTTCGGCTTAATTTGCACTTCATTTTTTTGACGGGAAGCTGAAGAATTATTAGAGTTGGCTGGTGGATCTGGTTTAATGTTTATTAATCGACGGCGAATAGGTTGCGGCTCATTGAGTTCCTCGTCATCTTCATCATCATAAGCAGATTTTAAAGTTGATGACAAAATAATTGGAAATGAGGTAGGATAAAATGATGGAGCTTTTGAAGCAGTGCTAGGCAATAACTGATATGGTAGTTTGTTCATATTGTTTAGTGCATAAAAGGGTATTGGAGTATGAGACTCTGGTGGTAAGTAAATAGAACTGTCCGAAGAGTGTAGAAGGGAGTTTGGTGTTTGAAATTGGACTGAAAATGGAAAACTTTCTTCTCGATTATTTTGACTATTCACTGTAACGGTTAAGCACACTATAACTGTGCTAAATGATATCTGAAACATTTAAAAAATATATATTATTTTAACTTACAACATGAAAGGTTTAGAAAAATCCAAATTCACAAAATCACTTTCACTCACCAGCTTCATTGTGTCTGAAGCAGTTACCGATTTTAATAATACAAATTTAACGTCACGTCTTTGCACAAATAGAAAATAAACTGGTAATGAAAATGAATTCCGCATATATTTATACACACGCGATTATGTGTGTAGCGATTCGTGAAAATATCGCTCAAGAGCATTCTTGGTTTCTCTTGTCGCGTATGATAGTTATATAGGTGTGCTCTGAATGCTATTAACTTTATACTAATTACATTAAAGATAGGT
>DWAP01005306.1:0-10246 GCA_018230625.1 Heliconius eleuchia | reverse complement strand
TATTGAAAACACATTTATATTGAAAACTTACGATCGAAAGTTATTTCATCATCAAGGAAATTTATTAAAGATAATATTCGGCTTTTATCTATACTTATATAATAAAGTGGAAGAGTTTGTTTGATTGTTTGTTTAAACGCTATTATCTCTGGATCTACTGGTCAGATTTACTTATTTTTGGTTTCGTTTGAAAGCTACGTTTTTCAGAAGTGCTATAGGCAAGAATTGCTATATATAACATTATGGTGTACGTATTAGTTAGCCTTAAAAACAAAATAACAATAATAATGAACACCATGGAATTGCCTAATATAGTAAAATGTATCTGACATACATTGTATGGAAAAAATGTTCTATTTTATTAGTTCAAAAAAAAAGTCCGCGACATATATCGTCCGCGGTATATCTATCTCTTATAAATAAATCACAATAAGATATTTTGTGACAAAAAAATAATTGAGATGAAATTTAAAGTTTTGTATTTGCTAAAGATATTGAAACTTACGAGCGAAAGTTATTGGATCATCAAGGAATTTTTATGAAGAAGTGCTTTGTCGTTTATAACATGTAATTTGAACGTATATTTTTTGAGAAAATGTATATTTTAAATAATTTAACGCTCCGGTTACGGCCGTGAGCATAGGGGCGCCCTTGCCGCCGGTTTCGTCCTCGCAGGCAGCCATGTTTGTGCTTGCACTTTCTCAAAATTATTTAATGGATAAATTATATGAATTATTTAATTTATATTGATTATCTTACGGAAAATGTAGGATAATAAAACAATTATAAGTGATATGCGAGCGAAGCCGCGAATGGGCCGCTAGTAGTTTATATGTAGAAGAAGTGCAGAACGCTAATGATGCATAGTAAATAAAACATAACACACCCACACACTTTTTAAATATTTTTAAAGTGTTATTCCATATTTAGGAAAGGAAAATATTTATCAAGGAAACGTATAAAAATTTGAAAGTAGCGGGATTTTATAAAAATTTGAACGTAGCAGACGGATTGACGGACTTTAACGCCAGTTGTGGCGCAGGGCCATGAGTGTGTGACTGGAAAGGCGACTGGCTGTGGGTTCAATCCCCATTCGAGAAAATTGAATATTTATGTATCAGATTCTCGTTCCCCACTTATTTAAATTTATCTTTACATTTTTTCGCTCTGGTGTCGACGCAAAGCGCGGCGTTGAGCTCTGCCACTCAACAAGCAATGCCTCCAGAATTCAGCGGAAAATGGGAAACGGAGTGTCTTTATACTAGGTTTCCTAAGTGATACAGCATGAACCTGATTTTTTATTAGATATGCCAAGCACTTAAGAGTGCTATTTATTGTGTGCTATTTAGTATGCTGTTTTTGCACAATTGCATTGACCGAGACTGGCCTCGATTAGGATGCCGGTTTTTAGGTAGAGAACCTTAAATAATAATATGTAAATTCTGTAAGGATTTTAATTATTTTATCTTATATCATACCAATTTGGGCAATGAAACCATAAAGTATAAATTTATATTCGTTCCTATCTACGAGTATAAAAGTTCAGTTCTTAGCTTACTACTACGTTACGAGCGTGCCAATTGAGCACTAATCGCTGTCGCCAATATCACATTGTATAGAGAACACACGAAGCAGATTGTACGGTAAAAAAGAGATAAAGACAAAAACGACAGGCAAATGCAGGGCAAAAAGAGATCCAGTAAAATACTGCCTTCACTTATACAGTACGATTATATCTATAAGTTTTTCAATATTCAGTGACTGACAGACAACTGAAACTTGACATGTTCGTTGAGGAGTATAAGAACTGTGAGAGGATTTCCCGATATATCTACAGGAACTCGCTAAAATGAAATTTTAAGGAATAATTAAAATACAAATAGAATGGAAAGGGGTAGAAATTGTCTAGTGTTTTATGTAAATGAAAGGCCATATTAATAATTTTAATTTAATACCTTAACAATTATTTAAACAATTATTTTAACACAGTAAGGACAATACAAGTTACATCCCATTTCAACGGAATTTGTGTAATACATTATTTTTTACAATATTTTACACACTATTTTTAACAATATTTACAATTACATTTTCTTATATTTTACTTAGTCTTTATCTTTATACGAACATTGTTCATATTTAAGACCAAACAACGTATAGAAAATACTATAAGACTTGAAATAAATAAAAGAACTCCTAGTAATAACAAGATGATATCTATCTGGTAGTATTCAGCCCAGGTTATGTTAGCTGCTGGTGTCGTCAAATGGGAACCTCCAGTTCTCAACACGTGTTCTGTCCACCATACTGCACGGTCTAATGGTGATTGTGGTTGATCGTGTAACAAGCTTTTATATCTTGCTACATTGTCACGATATCTATAATATTTAAAAATTAAATTAAATTTAATTAGCTTCACTTTGTATCCCGCACACAGCAGGGTAGGCAGAGTTAACCTAGTGTTAAGACACTCCGTTCTCCAGTTTCCGCCGAATTTTGGAGGTATTGCGTATGGAATGGGGAAACTCAACGCCTCGCTTTACTTCGACACCAGAGCGAAGAAATGGAAATACAATTTTTTTACGACTAACCTCAACGTAATATAAAGTTTTTAAAAGTATTAATATCTGGGATACGAGAGGCTAGTCGTGGCGCAGTGGCACAAATTGTGACTGTAAAACCGACTGGCTGTGGGTTCGATCCCCACTCGTGGAGATGAAATATTTACTTAAATTTATATTTCCATTTCTTCGCTCTGGTGTCGAGGCAAAAGCGCGGCGTTGAGTTCTGCCATTCAACAGGCAGGTTTAGATAACCCAATGATAAGTCATATTTGATTACTTGTTCATAGTTGTGGTTACCATCCACGGCATATTTTATAATCGGACTGGAGAACAGAAATATATACCCGCAAGTAATAATATATTGATTATTAATACATTCGTGTTTTATTTTCACAACTGATTGTAAACGCTGTCGCGTTGTGGGTTCGGTTCCCGTTCTTAGAAATGAAAATATTTTTTCATTTCTTTGCTCTGGTAACAAGTATCTCGCTACTCAACACGCAATGCCACCAGAAATCGATGGAAAGTCGAGAACGGAAGTATCTTTATGGGAGTATCCTAATTCTAGGTTCCTAGATTATAAAACGTGAAGCTATAAAAATATGATGATATGTAGACATACCTTTGATTATTATCGAGAATATCCTGTATGGCTGTTCTTAGCGCATCCTCTGTAAGGTCGTTTAGTGTAATTCTTCGTCCTATATTATGTATTACGTAGTGATCTGCGTTGTACCACTGATCCCAAAGCTGAGGTATTCCAAGGAGCGGCACTCCAGCCGATATGCCCTCGTCGGTTGATTGCAGACCGGCTTGAGTGATGAACATTTTAATTTTTGGGTGTCCTGAATGAAAAAATAAATAAATAAATTAAAGATATTATGTTGCTATTTTTTATATTTATATCGACAGTCATATTATGGATTTTGAAGAAAATATGATAAAAATGATTATGGATTCAAATCGGCCATCGTTATTGTACACAGATATGTTGAAAGATATAGGAGTAGGTAAAACAATCTTTACATCATGTTTATATATTTTTTTGCACTTTGTCTAGATAGATAGGTTAAACAGATTTTCTTGAATATATATTTTTTGAAGAGACCAAAATGGTTATGAAGTCGTAAACGAGAGAGTACCTACATCGATAGCATGTATTTAAGAAAATATGTTACAAATAAATTTTATGCGGAGTTTATTAAGAAGTTCAATAAAATATTTTTTTAAGAAGTTCAATAAAAATTGATCAAAACATAATCAAATTGCATATAAACCAATTCTTACCTAACAAATCGGTTTGAGGGAACCATGTTCCGATTCTTACGTTCTTAGGGCACTCTGGGTAATCTAATACATCCCATCTCCATAGAATATCATATGGTAATTCTGAGAATACTTTTGTTAATACTTTTAATTTATCCTTCGGCAGTAGGGACGGTTTAATATTTGAACCGAAACTCACATAGATGACTCCATTTTTAGATGAATCAAGGTAGGTTTGCAAATCCTAAAAGTTAATATCAATACAAACGTTAAATAAAGTGAAAAATAAAGTATTTAAATTATTTCAATTATTCTATATGATACTTTATTTCTCTAAGCTAACACATTTGATACTGATGTTATGTAAGTTGACGTTTATCTAATTATTTTATAATTCTTTTGTATATTTAGTAATAATGACATGAACAACGTTTTATTGATTCTACTGGTGCTCGTCTAAGATAAAAATGATTGAAAGTTATTTAATTTTTGTGACAATAGATAGAACTACTATTTAATTTTATTACTTTTTTTTGTAAACAGAAGAAGCCTAGTGGTGAGACATTCCGCTCCCCAAACAATTCAAATTATTAGGATTTAGTTATAATTTTATTGGCTAATATACAATGAATTTTAAATAAATAATCTTTTAGAAGTGCTAGTTCACATTAAAAATTCCATTTATGGTAAAGGCAAAATGTTATCCAAATTTTTTAATTCCATCTTGAACGATCAAACTTTAAAGCAAATTTTTATATATTCAATTACGTACTCGTAGCTTTATTTTTTTTTTCGTATGAACGCAATGAAATTATAAAACTAAATAACTTATGAATATTAAAGTTCATATTGTACACATTCGAAAATAATATTCTATTTTGTATCTAAATCAAAAATTATGCCATAAAAAACTTAAAATGACTTACCTGTGGCAGTGGATTTGCTGGCTTAACATGAAATCCTCCTAAATAAACCACATTTGGAGGCACCGGACGATTGAAGTCCCATAGTTGATGAACGTTTAAAAATAACATTTTAATATTTGACTTTAAATCATTTACATGCGGTACATCCGCTCCGAAGACTCTTCTCATCATTGTGGTCTCTTCTTCTTCTAATTGATAATATTTGTAATCGACGTAATAACGCTTAAATAATTCTGATACTTTATCCCATAATGTCAAATTAAGAACTTTTTGCTGAGTTTGTATGGCATATAAAATAGGATGGGACACAGCACCTATGGTTTCAAAATCACCATGCTGTCCACCGAAAGAACTAAAAGCAATCACAGGGGTTTTATAAACGTGAGCGAAGCCCAAGGATGGCCGAAGCATAGATTCTATAAATATTAAGTCAAATTTGTTACTGCTATTTTTTAAAAGATCTTGCACTTCAGAGAATTGAAATTGTGCTTCACACACTCCTATTAATCTTTCATAAGCTCTAGGCAGAAAGTCCATAATGTTTTCCATATCTCCAGCGTTGTGGGCCAAAAAATCCTTCCATAAATAATACGATACATTATGAACATCTATTTCTGTAAAATTTGGAGGAGTTTTGCCTTTAGGGAATATCGCATCTGGCGTTATTACGGTTACATCGTGTCCACGTTTGGCCAATTCAAGCATAAGAGGACGGAAAACTACTTGGTGACTTATAGAAGGTATAGGATATACTGCCAAAATTCTTTTTGATTCACAAGTGGCAACCACTATTAAAAATAATAATATAACTTTATGTTTCATTTTTTAAACAAATAATTAAATCAATAAAATTAACTAAGGCACGATCAACACTTGAGAGTGAATATTATGCACATGTATCTCCAAAGCCTTTTCTTATATACTTATAACTCCTATTCGTTACAATACCATGTTTATTAATCTAGCGTTATCGTGTTTCTTTTAGAGTTCCTTATTGATCATAAATATTTGTTGAGTTTTTAACAACCAAACATCAAAGTATTTACGTAGAAATTATTAATAAAGTATTAATAATTGTTTAAGTATTAGTAATTAATTATGTTTTAATAGTTAGTTAAATCTTAATAATTAATTAAGTATTAATAATAAATTAAGTATATTAAATAATTATTAATAATATATTTGAAGCTAATGATATGTATAAGCTAATTACATATTATTATTGTTATTAGCATCGTAGTGCAGTGTGACAGCGTATGGCTGTAAATGCTGTAGTTGTGAGTTCGATATGTATTCGGAGGAACCTTATAATATTTTTTCTATTTTACCGAGACAAAGTTCGTCATTGAACTCAACTCATTTGTCGCATCACACGTCATGAAAACTGTGAACGGGAGATTCATAACATGTGTATCATAGGTTTAAGTCTCTGCGAAAAAGCGAGAAATAGAAACAATATATACCTTTATTTTATACAAGATATCTGTTATTATTTATAACATGAACGCATAAGAAACATATTTATTACTTGTGATGATTGATTGTGGACTCAAATAGTCGGTCGTTAATATTTCAGTATACATATATATGAACGAGGCCAGTCGTGGCACAGGGGCACAAAGTGTGACTGTAAAATCGACTGGTTGTGGGTTCGATCCCCACTCGAGGAAAGTAAATATTTATTTACATTTATATCTTCATTTAGTCGCCGTCGAGGCGAAGCGAGGCGTTGAGTTTCGCCACTCAACACGCAATCAGCGGAATATGGTGTGTCTTATCACCATCCTGCCTATCCTGCTGTCTGCAGTATGAAGCTGATCGATTTATTTAATTTTTTGTCTGTCTGAATGACATAAATATTCATTATAATGTAATGTATCTAGAACAATCTATACGGAACCCTATCATACATTGTTCTCAACATTTGTTCACAACTTTATAACTTAAGTGTTAAGACCATTCATTGATATCTAGCGTGTTTCTTATTGCTTGATAAGTTAGTCCGGGTCATTTATTCTAAGACTACCATGATATTCGTGCTTAGAAAAAAAAATCCATTTGTCACCATCCAAAACTAAGTATTTTTGCAAATAAAAAAAAATTTGGATGATTTGCAAAAAAGATAAAAGGATTTGTAAAAGTGATAAGTCTTGATAGAGTAAATATTTATTTTGGAATGTTTTTATTTTATATTATATTCTTGTTTTATAATTATATTTTATTATTATTTATTGTGGGGGACGGAGAGATACAGCGTGAATTGAAACTGATTTATGTTTTATTTATTATTATTATGTTTTACGTTATCCGGCAGAAAAGGGTAAGCTAAAAAAACTTTGTGTTGAGGCACACTGTTCTTCATTTAGCCCGAATTTGAGACATTGCGTGTTAATAATAATAATAATAAACCCGCAGGGCAGCTTGTGGCGAGTTGTTGAAGAGTGGCGACCTCACGGACCTGAGTCCTCTGGAGGGGAATTGTATTCTATCCCCCGCCTCTGGCTTGCCTTTATTGGCCGGCAGAGTGGAGCGCAAGAGCTATATGCTCGAAAGGGTGGAAGTGCTTAATCTGCGTAATAGCGGGGAAACTCGCTCACGAGTTTCTCGTGATGGAGAAACCAGTGCACACCTGTCTACACCCTTAGCCGACCACGCCGATGTTGCGCCCAGGGCACTACGCCGCTTTGAGACTATTGTAAAGGCGGACGTCCGTTAGTCTCACTCAATAGCCCAGTAGCCAGTCCATCCAAATTCCAGTTCGTAGTCTTAGTTTAGATTTCCACATTTTCCATAGTTCCTACGTATTAACTGGCGACCATCTCTAACCTCTCTACCTAAAGTATATTTAGATGAGTTAAAAGAAAAGAGAACTATTATAAAATTTAAAATATTTGATTCATTTATCTTGCTTTTGTAAAAATAAAAATATTATTTATAATAAAAAAAACTTTAATTTAATAATCTGCCGTATAAATAATAATAGATAAGCATAGAAGAAGAATACTAAGTAACGACCATAAAACATATATAATAATTAATAATACCTATATTATATCATTATGATATCATTGTTGAATAGAATATTATTTATTAGATATTGTACCAATGTAAAATCGTGATTGACACGTGCGAGGGCTTATAATTCTTAACGGAGAATAATCATAATTATAATTGTTTCTTTACTAGTTTCTTTACAAGCAACTTTATTTTAAGTAAGAGGAAATATTATTGAGCCGTGGTGCAAAGCTGAAAGCGTGTAAATGCAACAGACCATGGGTTCGATTCCCACTCGAGGATATAAAATATTTCATATTTTCATTTCTTTGCTTTGCTGTCGCGGCGTTGAGTTCTGCCACTCAACACGCAATGCCCTGCCGTGTGCGGGATACAGTGTGAAGCTAATTTTGAGTGTTTTAGTAAAATTATATAAAAATTCGTTTGGTATTACCTGAATTCTAAGTAAGAAATTAAAAAAAAGTGTATATTTGTTAAATAACATTTTCGTATTATAGGTAATAATTATATATGATAAGAAAAATATATAATAGTAAGATAAAAAGGGACACGGACTGATGTCTGTACAGGTAATAGTACCAAAAAAAAATTTTAATTTTCACAAAAGAAAAACAAACTTGTTCAATTTCAACCGCATCCCATAATCAGAACCTATCCTGACTATCTTTCAAGTGTATCCATTCAAATAAAAAGTATCATCGGAATCGGTTGCCGTGGTATTGAGTTATTCGTCCATTCGTCGCGCTCATACCTAATGTAAATTTAAGACTTATATTATTTTATAATAGATAGTATTGTTAGAAATAGACCAAAATAAAATGGGAAGCACTAGCTTTCAAATAAAAAAAAAAAACATTTAAATCGGTTCACTCAGTCAAAAGTTCTGTGGTAACAAGCCTTAAAAAATATAGTAAAATTAATTATCTCCTTTTAAAGAAGTCGGTTAAAATAATAGATGCTGTCTCGCTGCGCCACTATGGCTACATGGATAGTTAATCTAGTTTATACGTCACTATTTCCAGGATACATATACGCTATGGGGTATAAGCTTTCTCCAAGGATCGACAACGGCTTATACATTATATGTATACATTTTTAAGGATGTTACGAGATCCTTCAAAATTGCAAAGAAACCAGAAACGAAGAATACTTCATATTTTCACGTGGAGAAAATTCTTTGACATTATAATGTGTCCCATTTAATCAAGCCCCATTTGTTACTTTTAAGTCTTATTTTTTAGAGACCAGTTGTGGCGCAGGGGCACTGTAATGCGACTGGTTTTGGATTCGATCCCCACTCGAGGAAATGAAATATTTATTTAAATTTATATTTCCAATTCTTTGCAATGGTGTCTAGAAAAAGCGCGGCGTTGATTCCGCCACTCAACACGCAATGCCTCCAGATTTTTTCTGAGTCGGGAACAAAGTGTCTTAACACTAGGTTTCCTCTGCCTACTATACTTTGTGCGGAATACAGCGTAAAGTTCGTTTGAAGTATTTTTTAAGCCATTAGATAATATAGGAACAACACTTTGAAAATACATTGTATGTATTTTAACCATATTTAGCATTTTCCCCTTCACCCTAGAACTAAGTATCAAGTAAAGTACGACTACCACGTGCATGATGGCTATCATCGGTCAACGATTATATTGGCGTCTACGTGGAGACTTCACTGGTGCTAGAAATTATTAATTATGCGTACTTTTTTATAAAAAAAAATGTTTTTTTGATGGTATTTACATTGATTTTGGAAAATTACAAGTATAAAGTTTACACCACAAATTAGAAGACCGTGCAGAGACCACCACAGCGCTTGGCGTTACGTTTTCTCTCGCTACCTGCTAAGAAAGAAGCGTTAAGCTTAAAAACACATTTAAATGTGGGTTGGACTTGCCCATCGAGGGCTCCGTACCAATTTCAAGATTATAAGTCAATGACAACTAATAAAAATTAACAAACAACTTTTAAAAATTGTATGAAATAAAGTAGAAATATAAGTTTGTAAAGTTTTTTTTTTTAATTTTCAGTAAGTTTCTACTTCGTGTCTAATTTCATTGCTGTAGGTCTACGAGAAGTAACATATAGGCTTTTATTAGGCAGCGAATTTCATACAAAATGTAGCAAAATTAATGCATAAATGCTTGTATTTTTTGCTTGCTTTGAGTTAGAAGCTCGATTTTTCTGTGTTCCAAAAAACCTTAGACCTGAACATTCGATATAAATTTTGCCTTGGAATACAAATAAAGGGAAAAATCTGAAATGTGAAAATTTATGGATATTTAAAAAAATACATTACAAACTTATAATTATTAAAACACAACGTGTATGCATACGACCGCAAAGTTAAAGTTAAGTTAAGGTAAGTATAGCACAATTAAACACATAAACCTACTAACTGACAAAAAAATTAAAAATATTGTTTTAGGTTAATATTGAATATAATGAAAAATGCCACGTTAGGACACAAGCATG
>DWAP01005305.1:0-10247 GCA_018230625.1 Heliconius eleuchia | reverse complement strand
CAAGCCGGACGTGGAGTTAGATTTATGAGGGGCTTATTATTATTATTATTATTATATGCAGATGAATGTTTTATTTTATTTATGTAAAAAAAATACAATACAAAATCCAATAAACACACATGAATGCTTACACTGCATTACTTGTGAATAGAATATATATTTGTGTGTTGACACATCATACAAATTTTAATTGAATATCCCTTGATATGGCACGTGAGGGAAATCTAAATATGAAATATACGAATATAGTCCCACAATAAACAACAACTAATTGGATATTTTAATTCAAAAAAAATATATACATAAACATATACATACAAAAATATTTTTTACGTCCATATTAAGCTTTGTTTATTTTATATTTAAAATATTTTTTACTTGGCAATGATTTACAAGAGCTAACGAGAACGAGGTAGAGCGGATGCCCAAAAAAAAACCAACAGGTTGACTGTTTGAGACACGCGAGTTTATAAGCTATGTTATGATATTTAAGGTGCATTTTTGTCCAAGCAACTCCGACTGTTTACGTACTAGGTCCAAAAAGTAGTTCAACGCTTCGTTGAAGTAGAGGCGCGGGATTACACGCCTGAGACACTGATTTAGATTGTTCAGAGTACACGTACATAGAGCGTATAATTAGAGCGTTCCTTCTAAAGTTCACTTAGTTCGAACACCGATAGAACTTTTCGAATCACGCGTCCCGAACTTCGATACTATCGAACAAACAAAGAACTAAGCCGTTCCACTTTGTGAGCACTAACGTAATTGCAACCTCATGAATAAAGTTGTTAAAGTTTCTGATTTTTCAATCACGTAGCGTCGATGCTCGCAAAATATGAGAGATTTATAATGTGGTTCCATCGAAAATTCTTTCACGTCCGTACAATGTTTTACGGTATGACGATAAATGTATATTGGGTTTGCATAACTCAGTGGCCCGTCACTTGGTTTTTTATTTAGGAATAAATGAAAAGCCCATTATAAATGAAAATACGCAGATGCTATAAATTTTATATTGTAATATTAGAATTGTTACTTGTTTTCCAGCATTACACTGTGTCCCGCGCATAGTATGATAGGCACAGGCAACCTGGAAATCTAGTCCGTTTCCCATTAAGACACTTCCGTTTCTCACTTTCTGCTGAATTTTTGAGGCACTACGTGTAAGGCACTACTCTCCACCTAAACCTATCCATGGCTGTCCTGGTCCATGAGCTGCCTGCTAATGCTTTTATTTCATCTGCCTAACGCTTGAATGATCGGCCTTGTTTTTATTACTTTATCTCTAGGATATCAATATCATATTTATATTGGTTTATTTAACTTTTCTGGTCCTCTGACTATTTCCACTGACTATTTCCACACTACATTTAAGCACCTGACCATTTGCTATAATATCTGTCAGGCTAGTTTGTTCTTTTATTATTTATGTTCTTTTATCACATATTTTCTCCTCCTCCACTCGTCTCTATAGCGTTTTGACAAATTATTATCTTGTATGGGCTTTGGTGAAAGACCAGGTTTGATATTTATATGTAAGCAGTGGCAAAATACAAATGTAAAACAGTTTTTTTTAACAGCCATACTTACATCGGATTTTGTCATTATCTCCTTTGGACTTTAATATCTTTTCCAAGCATGCCCTATGCCTGTGTCAATATCTTTTGTAGTAAATTCCCTTGAAGATATTATTTAAAAAGAAATAAATTAATAATTCATAATTCAAGCAAAGTGCAGGAATTCTAATGATGTATTGGTAAAATTATCAAAAGCCTTCCGATGAAAATTATAATTTCAAATTTCGTAATCAAATAAACCTAGATCTATGTGAATTTATTACGTGCCTAAACAATACAGTTAGTACCTGTAAATTATATTTTATGAATCAGGCTTAATTATACTTTATTAATATAATTTATATAATTGAATTTGTATACATTTTACTACTATTTGTACATATATGTATTTATGAGTTTTTTTTCTTTTGTCTATTTGTACACGTACATCTTTGGAACTACTGGAAGGTCTTATATATATTTTCTTTTGCATAGTTTTCAGGACTAGGCTATAATTGATTTTGAAGATTGGCAAACCTGTTGTAGAAATGTAGTAGTTCAGCTTAACTATAAAAAATGCCATAACAAAATTAAACACCCGGTTGTTCCAGACATATTTTCACAAGCAACCAAAATAACATACGTAAGCTATGTGAAGTAAAAAAAAAATAAAGTAAAAAAAAATCGAGCATAATTATTTTCTATTGACATGTTAAAATTACGATGTTGAATATCTCATAAAAACCATAATTCAGCTACCTAGTTCAGCTTGTAAGGAAGAATTGGGTTTACAAATAAAAATCATTTTGAGTTTGTCAATTAAAAAATGACCATAGCGGCATATTGGAACGTCTGACGCAACGGTAAATGCAATGTTTCCAGTTGAGGCGTAATTTGGAGCTTGGATTGTCTTGTCTTAAATGATTATGTAGTATTTTAATATTTTTGAAATTTTATACATGAATCAAGATTTAAGTGCTCCTTAACAATTATAAACCTTAATTTATACGTCTTCGTGTAGATTGGTTTTGTATTACGGAATTTTAATTTTTTTAACAGAGTTTAAAAATTATTTAAAAGTTTTGTTTTAACTTAAAAAACATATTTTTATATAACCGGATTTCACATATGGCTGTAACTATCTATTCTGAATCTCACCAATTGCAACTTCTACTTAAATATATGTTTTAGGTTAAAGTAAACAAATTTGTTTTAATTTTAGTATTACTTTGGTTACCCTTACAATTGTTTATTGCTTTAGATAGAATCTATCGATAGAGCTAACTTGCTTGCTTACTGTGAAAAAAATTAAATTAAGCTATTTCAAATAAGCCCTGTTGTAAATTTATTGCTCAACATTTGCCTTTGAAATAAAGTTTTGCGAGTTGATTACCCTCGACAGGTCACGCGAACGGTTTCGTGTTTGTACAGTAGTAGTGGCTGAAATACATGCTTTGACTCTTACATGGTTCAAGTTTCCCACAGTAAGTCCTAAGCCTTTTTAATTACAGAGTTGTACATTGGAACGTTTTAGTAAAACAGCTTTTTAGACCAAATTAATATACTTTTTGTGTATTTTTGTGATAAAGTGTAATAAAGTTTTAGTTTTAGATCAGGAAATTGTAATAACTTGATTTTAGATATAAACATTGGGCGTTGAGGCGTTGTCGTTGTCACGCCACGGCACAAGGGTGTGACTATATATAGGTTGTGGGATCGATTCACACTTCGTTCTGGCCTTGAGGCAAAAGCGCGGCGTTTAGTTTCACCACTTAACATGCAAGTCCTCTAGAATTGAAAACGTGGAGCGGAATGTCTAACTACTAGACTCCCTTTGCCTATATCCTGGATATAGCGTAAAGCTGATCAAACACTGACGGATGAATCGCAACTCCTATTGATTTTTAGCGGTTTTCTAATGATTTCTATATATTGTAATTATTTTAACAGTGTAAAACCAACAAAAAATATGTATGAAGAAGGACTGTAGCTAGTGCTAAAAATGAATTGTTATTATAAAGCAATGTATTGTTGTCATCCCTAAAAAAATCTAAGAGCGAAAAGTGAGAGATGCCGAGCGAAGCGAGCAGGAAAACTCATCTATATAACACACACTAATTACATTTTCATAAAAAATACAATTTTACGCATTTTTCCTTTCCTTGTCCTTGTTTTTCAATTTTACTTTTTCGATTCCGTTGATATTTAATAAAACTTTTTAGATTGGTTATGTACAAATAGAAAGTTCAATAAAGAGAACGTCCTTCAGTTCGCGAGCCGTCACTCAGACACGGTAATAATATCACGGGACTGAAGCTACAATCAGATTTAAATTGAAAATACTGTATTATAAGCCTTAAGTTGAAGGTTATAAGGTGTATAGTGACCATCGATGTAAACTTGTCAGAACATACCTGTGTTCCGAGTTGGACAGTTTGACGGTAACGTAGTAGAGAAGGAGAATCATGTGATGTGGGTATCTAATATTTCTTGTATTTTTGCTGCGTTACCAACTCTCGATATTGGATGTTTTTATGAAAGAGGAGGGAGAGTGCGATTTTGACCACGACGGTGGTTGAGTCGATTCTCACTAGGGAAAATGAAGTATTTAATAATTTCATTTCTTCACTCTGGTATTGATGCAAAGCGCGGGGTTGAGTTCCGCCACTCAATTTAGTGGAAAGTGGGAACGGAAGTGTCTCTGCCTACCCGGCTATACTCGTATGCAGGACACAGCGTGGAGCTGAAAAATATATATTTTTATATGAATATACTGTTAATTTTAACTTCAAAAAGGAATTGGTTGCTATTTAATTTTTAAATGACAGTACATTATTCGTGGGAAAAGAGCGATTCTCGGTCTATTAAAAGCAGGTGCCTCATGCAAAATTCACTGAGTGGATTGCAAAAGACATCATTTTTAATAATTTTATTGCAAAAAGCATTTCTTTGTTAAATATTGAGCATGTATGTATAATTTACTATAAATATTATATTATTTCATGGTTTATTAGTAAAGTTTTTTTTGTACATAATATGGATAACAAATAACGAATATGAAAAAATGTTTAAGAAAAATGATAAAAGCAAAAAAAAATCTTTAGTTAATTATTTATGGCTTTTATGAAATATTTTTTTTTCTTTTTGTATATATATATTTGTTTTTGTTTTTTATTTGTTTTTTATTATTTTTCAATAAAATAACCTAATTTGATTCCGACCGTATAATTAGTAAATATGTATTGTATTGTCAAAATATTAAATTTACAATTTACAAACATGTGCTTGGGCATAAATATTTTTTATGATAATCATTTATGATATTAATAAATGCGAATGTAAGTTTGTTTGTTAAGCTTTCACGCCAAAACTACTCAACCGATTATCATGAAACTTTGTATATATATTTTAAGAGGTATAAGAAAGGTCATGAGTCGTCTTTTTTTTAAAAGAAACCAGTCAAGTGCGAGTCAGACTCGCCCACTTATACTTACTCGAAATACAATCTATAAAAATTACAAATTTAAATTTGTAATTTTTATAGATTGTATTTCTCTCATTTTGCATGAAATGGACTAAAACTATAAGTTCGTAATGGATTTTTTTATCAAACACTTATAAAATTTCATTTTTGTATCCAATACAGTTGTCACTTCGTGCTAAATTTTAGAACTGTAGGTTTTGATGACAAAATACATTAAAAACCATTAAGAGAGCGAAGTCACGTAAATAAAGCTATAATAAGTAGTGTACAGGCCAGAAAGAAATGTTACTTGATAAAAAATGTTGTCACTTACTAAGGGTGAACAATTGAGAATTTGCATTTCAGTTCTGCATTCTTTCTTTTACTTGTAAAGATAGAATTTTTAATTCATGAATTTTTCACTAAAGTAACTAAATATACATTTATTTTAAACGATTTAGGCCAAGGAACAAAACAGTTATTATATAAATCTTTGAATTAATATACCTACTACTATTTAAATTTAATTATTTTTGTTACAAAAGTAAGTCCCATTTCAATGAAATCCTAACTTAGTGCTTTTCTACCCTAATATACAATTCTGATGCTTTTATCTGCGTTAATTCAGCCAGAAGAAAGTGGGTTATGCGAAATTGATAAACGTTGTAAGTCTACAATAAGCCGTGGTCGGTGGTTCGTAATCCACAGGATTTGTTACGAGCGACTTGTCAATTGTCATTTGAAAGCTGTCGTAAAATGATATTGGTAAATATAAAATATTTTCTATTAAAACCAAAAACAAAACATTTGAGACATTATTTGTAGTTTTTTGATTACGGTAATTTGAATGTAGAATATTATTTTGTAAGAGACTGATTTAATTCAGGTGTCTACGTATAAATAAAGAATTTAAGAATTTATAGTTACATTTAAAATTTTGAGGCCATTCGTGGCGCTGGAGTACAAGCATGTATGTAACTGAAAACGCATCTGGTTGTGAGTTCGATTTCCACTCGAGGGTGTTCTTCGCTCGGGTGTTGAGTCAAAGTGCGGCGTTGTTTTCTGTCACTCAACCCTGCCCTGCTGCCTGCTAGATACAGAGTGAAACGGAAAATAATAATTACAGTTCCTTAATAAATTTACAGGCTTCGAGTTCCATATAAAGATACTCTAAAATATAAAATAACATCTACTATAAGTTATTTCTATTTGTTTATTACGAATACATATCGTATGTTATGAAGACAACGATTTAATGATTATTTATTATTGCCTTACAGACTGTTTTACTTTTATATATAATTTACAGCAACAAAGTTTGTGATTACGTGAGGATATTGAGAACTTTTTGTTGCACTATTTCATAAAAGTTAACTAGTTTCACTGGCTAGATACTGTAGCAAGTATCTTAAATTATATAGAATCTCATATAATAAATACACATATAAGATACATACCAATATTATTGTACAATATATAGCCCTGAACTTCCTTTGCGTGGACTACGTAAAATCTCGTTTCAAAGTTATAAAAATTCTGGTTCCCATAGTTTGTATTAACCCTAATACAATAAAGTACCCTAACCTAGTGTTAAGATACCCCGTTTCCCCGTTAGGACAAGTCGTGTCTCATTGCGTTTGGCATTGCGTGTTGAGCAGCGGAACTCAACGCCGTGCTTTTATCGTTACCACAGTGAGAAAATGAAAATATTAAATATTTCAGTCTTCTTTCAACCCACAGCTGTCTCGCTTATAGTTACAGCTTGTGCTCCTGCACCATGATGGTAATTATTTTAATTTCCTTAAATATTTTCTAAAGAAAATTATAATAGCAAATAAAATCTTGCGTACTTTGTGAAAATATTCACGGTGGCACCTTAACAGATTAAAGGAGAAAGAATTCTAAATAAAGCCTTTTTCTATTACGTTTCTTAATTATACCTACATTTTAGAATACATTTACCTCGGTTTCGTTTCGCAACTGTATTCTTAAGCAACATCATTTAAAATGTAATTTAAATAAGTAATTCCTTAAGTCTTTGTCCTGGTGAAGTTGTAAAAGAACAAGAAAGAACAAGAAGTGGGGATTCGATTCTCATAAGGGTTTTTTGTCAGTTTCACGCTGTATCCCGCATGTAGCTGAGTAGGCAGAGGGGGTCTAGTGTTAAGACAATCCTCTCGCTCTCCTCTTTCCGCTGAATTCTGCAGACATTGCGTGTTGAGTAGCGGATTTTTCGACGCAATAGTGGATAAACGAAAATGTGCCCCTGTGCCATGACTGGACTATCATTCATATTGGATAATGCTAAATATTAATAATAATTAATAAGTTAAACTGTTTTGTATTATAAAAAATCATAAAAATAATGATGTAAATGTACTAAAATAATAATTATGAACGAAGTTCTCATCACACCACTCTCCTTTCCAATATATCAATCTGTTTTAATACTCTTTATCAATCTATTCTATTAAAACATAATATTAAGGTACTGCGTCGGAAGCCTATGAGTCTTTGACTATAAAAAAATCGACGGGCACTGGTAAGATTGTTTCACATCGCGAAATAAACAAAGAAACGAATCGAAGCAAGATATTCATAAAGATATAAGAAGAATATTTTGTAATTATGAAATATTTGATGAATTTTACATGTTTTTTATTTAACTGAACCTGTTAAAAAAATTGTAATTAATTACGTACATATATATATTTAAGAAAACCAAAATTAAATGCGATTTTTTTCCTTACAACGAAGTAAAATAAAATAATTTAAAAACACAGATTATGTTTTATCAAAATATTTCCAAAATAACATACGGTAGACCTGTATTAACTTTCAGAATTCTTAATTAATTCAAAAGTTGAATTGCGGCATTAAGCTTCAACTTATCATCGTTTAAAATTTACGGCCAACGGGGTGGTTTCCTGGCAGTTAACGTTCTGCTTTGTTCGTAACGCGTTAACTTTATATGAAACTTTCATTAAAAGCGCCTATTTTTTTTAAAATGAGGTACCTATTCTCGTTTACCAACACACATAAAAGTATTATTTTTCTATTACATTGATTGTTTCTAATTGTGTGAAATTTTTTTTTTTAGCTTTAACCTTTATCCTAGCGGAGTAGCGGAGTAGCCAGAGATAGCGGAGTGCGCCAAACGATACGGCCTCTTCTTACAACTTTTGCCTCGTCCACTGTCATCAATCTCTTCATAAATGCCCTGCGGAAGATCCTCCTGCTTATGACGTGATCATTGGTACTGTGTCTTCGAAAGGAAATCAAGGTCTCTCCTCCTCTTTTAACACTTACATTTCCTTTATAACTCTTTCTTGACATTCCTTCATCCTTCAACGCTCATTCGTTCGACGTACTCAAACTACCTGAGCACATTCTTCTTTATTCTCACCATGATATCCTCGCTAGTACCGGCCATTTTCAGTATTTGATGCGTTAAAGTTTGAATTTCGAGTGCAAAACGTATATATAGTACTTCTATACAGTAAACATTTTAATGAGTTGAATTTGAATCTATAATCATTATTTTTACTTAAGCACAACACAACTCGACATTCACATTATATAAACAAAATATCCTTTATCAGCAAACTCACCATAATAGATCAAAGTTCTAGGTACCTTATATGTGGAGCACATTAGTCTTTGTCTGTCAGGAACATCGTTGAGGAACGCCTCTACGATGTTATTTTCAAGTTTTATATTCCATATACAGTGTTTAGTTTTACTATTCAATATATTATAAACAATTCTTCTTTAATGTATTCTACTTTGTTATTTTTGAATGTCACTTGCTCTGTGAAGCAAAAAATTGTCTTAATCAATTTGATTAAAACATAAAAAAAAACGATTTTCTGATTTAATATTGTAGAATTATATTATATAAAATAAAATGGACTGCAGAAGGGTGTGCCTTGTTTCTTATTCAACGGTAATATAACATGAAATACCCTAATATTAAATATATAGAGGCCAGTCGTGGCTCATGGGCACAAAATGTGACTGTAAAATCGATTGGTTGTGTATTCGATTCCCACTCGAGGAAATAATATATTTATTTACATTTATATTTTCTATGCTCTGAGGTGAAGCTAAAAAATTAAATATATGAAATTAGAATGTGTCAATAAATTCGAGATGATTCTCAGTTGCACCCAGTTACACCAATAAGGTTGATTATATTATATAGCCTGTGATATAATCCAGGTAAATAAATTTGAGCCACGAAGAAATCGAATATTCATTATTATTAAGAATCACTATGGCACAGCTTCTATAAACGTGATAGTTGTGGGTTCGACCCTTACTCGTGCAAGGAGTCGCTTTCATTTTCCCGCTCTATACGCACTCTCTCGTCTCAACCTAAGGTGGAAAGCACGGAGTGTCTTGACACCAGCATTTCTCTGCCTACCCTGCTATTTGCAAAATACAGAGTGAAGCTGTTATATTTTTTGTGTAAAAGACGAGACGCACAGGTCATCTAATGGTAAGTGATCACCACCGCCCAGTTTCTGTGGTTAGTTCATAGGAAGTCCTGTCACACGCCACACAATAATGAAATAGGCTACATGCAGCAATGTTTCCGGGTCGATACGACCTGTGTACGAAGCTTATGTTTAGCTTTGCAGAGTTTATTAGAGTATAAAAAATATATTAAGAAAGAAACTAAATAGATATGAAACTTTTATTAAACTGTTTTGGCTCAAATATTATATGCTTACTACTAAAACCTTTCAGCCAAAGCTATCAGTCACAAAGAATCTTAATAAATCTTGCAGAGATCGACACTTTATCTTTGTCCTATTTTTCTTCATCTTAGAATATATAAAACAAAGCGTTATACATTGAAACTCAAGAGAAAATCCATCGTCCTCGACGAAAACCCGAGTCGATGTTTTTGTATGACAAAGACGGTGAAACTTAGACGTCTATGTAAATAGACAGTACAGAGGACAATAAGTCCTCGGATTTTGTTCCCTTTCCACTCATAAGGAAGGTCATTGCTGAGGTGTTTCATGAATATGAGTTTCGTGTAAAAAGAGGTCGAATACGTCCGTAGAGTCCCTGGAGGAGCAAAATTTACAATTTATTTATATAAGTACAATAATATCTGATTTAACGAACTTATTGTATATATTTTTCAAAATTAGTAAATTATTTTTTTGCATATATATATATATATATATATATATATATATATATATATATATATA
>DWAP01005304.1:0-10248 GCA_018230625.1 Heliconius eleuchia | reverse complement strand
ATATTTCATCTCCTCGAGTGGGGATCGAACCCACAACCAGTCGCTTTACAGTCACACCTTGGGCCGCTGCGCCACGACCGGCCTCATTATTAATAATAATAATTTATATTTGTTGGCGGCCTTAAAATTGCTAACATTTTTCTACGGTGAGTGATTTTATGTAATGTCAACTTTATGGAAGTAGGCACGGTTAAAATAAAAATACATTTTATAATTAGACCTTCAAATTCAATTCTTAGAAACACCGAATATCGTATACTCTGAATCATGAAGCTTAAATTAGAAATTCGTATAGTGTTCATTTTGTTTGTAAATATTTGGCAGTAGCTCAGAATTTAGCGGATTTTAATATTATGGGGGGATTTTAATATTATTAGAGCGACTGTTGAAACTTTTAATTAAACTAGTATCCTTAAAAACATTGAAATAAATACAAAAGTATTGTCGATTCCGTTTTGGAGTAATTCCAATTTAATAGATTAGTATTCGTATTTTAAGATATTACTAACGATTTCGCTTATAAACGCCGATGCTATGAGCGGCCATACCAAAATAATACAGTGCTGCTTCTTATATTGTGACAGACGTATGTATAGACAATGTAGATAAGCAATTGATACTAACAACCGAGTGATTTATTTAAAATCCTTTTGTAATATTATACATGTTTACAGTGTAAGACTAGAAATAACTAATAAATATATAAATATCTATCTAGGTATATATATTATATTTATATATTACATTTAATCTAGTACATTTTATTCATATGAATAATAAATTTAATATACTTTAAAAAAGAATCTACAAATAACATAAATTATCGCCATCGTCGGTATAAAATATTAAATGTCGAGTTTCCTTGCGGATAATTGCAACAAGGTAAAGATATAGTAATTAGAACGCAAATTCTAAGTTATTTTCCACTAACCGAGCGTCGGCTACGAGCTAGGTGATCAATGTGTTCGGTATTTCGAGTATCAAGCAAACACTCGTCTCAGGTTCGACCGTCGTTTAACTTTAATATCTCGCGTGACATATGTTTAAATATTTATTTTTCAGTTTCTTTTGTATCAAATAATTCGCTTACAATGTTTCGTTAGTTCGATTACTCATTTATGAAAATAATGGTCGATCTTGCTTTTGTGGATTATTTTTAATTAAGTATAATAGGCTTAAAACATTTTCAAGATGTTGAGATTACAGTAGTATAGCTTAGATTGTGTAGGTATCTGTTTAAATAATAATATTATTATTTAAAAATAATCAGCTTCACGCTGTATCTCATGCACATAGCAGGGTAGGCAGAGGGAACCTATTGTGGCCGAACGCTGAGCTTTGCCTGACACCAGAGCGAACGAAGAATTGAAATATAAACTTAAATAAATATTTCATTTGATTGGGGATTGAACCCAAACCCAATCGCGTTTACAGTCACATTTTGTGCTTCTGCGTCACGACAGGCCTCTAAAATATGAAATACGTGGAAAATATTCTGGAAATATAACATAATTTTAAATAACGCCATATCGGTTTCAGCTTAATTGGATTAGCCAATACCTAATCATAAATGTTTACTCAAGTAATCCTGTTTGCTCAAGTTTTGCGACATGTGAGTTCTAGCAATTTCCTTTTACAAAACCGTTCGCTTATGCCAAATGTCAATTAATGTAGGGATATTATTATATTTAGGAATATAATATGACTTTTGACTGATAATATTGGAAATAAGCTTGGTGTCATTATATAATTCATTATTTATATAATAAATGTTTCGTATTATATTTTTAACGATAATATGATACCATCGATAAAGATTGCTTTAGTAGATCACTCACACCAATTTTGGGCGTAACATAATCCCTTGCCTGTATTTGTTTTGCTTCATCATTTTGAATTAAGAATTTCGTTTTTATATTATACTCGTACCTAATGACAACACTATTCTTGATTTGCAACAAAAAGTTCTAGATCCATAAGCAAACAGAAAGCTGCAAAACTACACTGGCTTCTAATGAACTATTATTAATATAATTGTATTGCTTTTTAGCTGAAAGAGCGACACGCCATTTGTTTTTGACTCTTACAGTAAGTGAGTTGTGGGGGTAACAATTTTAAACGTTTAAGTTTATTTTCTCGGTATCAATAAAGATATCTTAATGAAATTAAAACATGGCTAGATAGCAATATAATAAGATTATTATAAAAAAAAATCAGAATATTATAAATTATAAAATATTTAAGTTTATTTTTTAGGACACTTATATTACACCCCATGAACTGACTCTACCAAAATTATATATATTATAATATTTAGCTATCTATGCTACAAGTTAGAAAAACATCAAAGTAGTAGAAAATATCTCAAAATAAAAAAAAACCAGTCATATGTACGTGCATGCGCACTATAATAAAACGGAGTTGTTTTTCTTTGTAACAGTGTTTATGGCAATACTAAGTAGATATTTATTACCCAACATGTTCGAGGTACCTCATAGAGGCGCAGTGGCGCACCGTGTGATTATAAACGTACGCGGCAGTTGTGAGTTCGATTCCCACTCGGCGAAATAAGTTCTCACGAATCTAATATATTAATTTCCTCACTTTGGTAACAAAATAGAGCACGGCGTCAAGCTCTACTACTCAACACGCAATTTCTCAAAATTTCAAAAGTAAGTGGGAGACGGAGAGTCTTAATACTAGGTTCCCTACTATATACAAGATACTGCCTGAAGCTATGAAATTAAATATTAACAATTTGAAATATTTAAACAAGTGTTTTTGTTAGACGTGTTTGTCTAGAAAGGATATAGAATAAATTTACAATTATACATAAAATATTCAATAAGATAACTTTGTAGTTTTTTATACTGTGTTAAGCACAAAGAATATTATGAATAATATTCTGTTTTTCTTGTCAACTCTGTGTGCCTTGGAACAAAATGATAAAAAAACTTAAAAATTACAAATGGTTCTTGTTACCTTTGTCAAATTTACCAAAATAGATAGAAAATAAATTTAAATTGTTAAACAACAGGTCACACCTTCGAGTATAATCCATTGAAGGAAATAAATAATATCTCAAGCCTTTATCCCTTCAATTGTAGCACAAACGCGTAGACGATACCCGGATAGATGGCTAGTTGTAGTGATTGCGATATCCAACTTGATAATTGAGACATTCGCACACAGGATGCCGGTCGTTACGAGCCCGAACGGAACAAAGGGGGCCTGGCCAAACTTCGACGTTTAGTTGCGTATCGTTTAGCATCGAAATAAAAAGAAGCTATTCGTGGCGCACGAGCGGCTAGCTGTTAACGCAACAGATTGTGGGTTCAATGAAACGAAATATTTTTTTTTTATTTTTCTATTCTGATATCGAGTCAAAGCGAGGAGTTGAGTTCCACCTCTCAACACGCAATGCCTCCAGAATTCGGTGGAACAAAAAGAGCGGAGTGTCTTAAAACTGTACTCCCTCTGCTTACCCCACTTCACGAGGGATACAAAGTGAATCTAAAAAAAAAGTATTAAAAAACAACAAATTTAAAAGAAATGAGTGATATTCCAGGCGATTCCATTTTTTAGAAACAAAATAAATAATTTATTGTATGTAAAATTTAAAGCCACGACATTGAAATGTTTATTTAAAGAAAAGAACTACATTATTTATATAATCTACAGTCAAGACGTTCCACCTACTTTTAGAGTCTCTTATTACGTATAATCTAACACTTCCAGGAATTTAGCGGATTCTGTTTGTCGCTGCATAATTTGTGCATGTTTCATTCTACTTACAAAGCGGTTTTTTGTTATATAACTAAATAAATCTTACACATATATTGTAACTTTATAATATTTGTTGTATAGAAATTAGGCAACTGATATGTAGGTACATATTCACTTTGTTATTATTATAAGAGATTTTAATATATACTTATAATATATACAAGTATACATTTTGTAAGTACATGTGTAATATCGGTTTAAATATATGTATAACGAAACCTGCTTGTTCTGATCTGACGGAAACACGATTTTAGTTAGTCTGTATGAAGGCCAGACTTAATTAGTGTAAATCAAAAGCGAGAACAAACGCACTAATTGGCAAGATTCACTGTTTCTCATCTGTCCAAACTTCAAATAAACGCGAAATCTAAGGTTCCTCTTGGTAGGTAATTTTCTGTTGTAAATTACTATTGAAATTCAATATAGGTAAACGATTCTTAATATGTTATCTATCAAGTAGCGAGTATTCATTTTGTTAAGATTTAAATTAATATCTCTTTAAAAATGCACAATCCATCTTTTTACTAAAATTAGCAGATATTCGCGAAAACATATTTAAAAATACATCTAAAATTCTCAATTCACTCAAGTTTAAATATATTTTATACTTTTAAATTACTGCTTCACGCATATTGTTGGACATTTCTAAGAAATCAACTGATATTTTGGCATTTAGTTCTGGTTTTGACTTATCGTAAACATCACGATTTATGTTAATAAGTTAAATAACCATTTATTCGTTTTTTATTTATTTTTATCTTTCTCATAAAACATTTATTGCTTACATAAAACATTATTAAATTTATGTTAACGTACGTATGTATTTTCCTACCTAAATAACATGACCATCCTTTGGTCGACTCACAACAAAACATTGTAGGATGTGCGTTAATTTCTCTTGCCATCTGATAGTGCTTACGTGTTTTTAGGTATAATTGACTTTCGGGAAACCAGGAAACACAATCAAAACACGGGACAGTCCCGTTCAAAATGGAACGTTTAGTCACGTTACCGATACGTAAGCTGTTTGAGAATTGTAACCTTGTGACGCGAACGATCGTCCAAAAGAGTAGATCGAAAAGAATGCACAGAAAAAATAAACGCTTAAATATTCTAAAACAGAACGGTTCAAATGTTCATTTTAATGAATGGATTTTTTGTGCATTCTTTTTGATCAACGCTTTTAAACGATCGCTATGAATAATAATACGAACACATCTAAATAAGATTGAATATCGATATGTACATATATGAAGTAATTTATACAAAAAAATATCATTTCAAGAACTGCGTGTTGAGTGGTGGTGCTCAACGTTGTCTTCTTACCAGAGCGAAGAAATGAAAACATTATTAAATAATAAGTCATTCCTCCGAGTGGAAATCGAACCCATAACCTTTTTAACCCAAGTTTCGTGCCACTGCGCAACGACAGCCCCAAAAAAGGGGTAAAATTCGGCAAAAAGTGGAGAGGGCCATAACATAACGTATAATAGACGGGAGGAATGTAGCCTCCCGTCTCTTATACGGGATACAGCGTGAAGCTGAAAAGAAAAATAAAATAAAATATACTAATAGTAATCGGAGGACATCGGCACAGTTTTCGCGCCATTGTGCAAATAATATGAGAGTGGTGTGTGCCGTTGCCATTTCAAAGATTGCGTGGGAGTGTAGCGGCTAGCGGTGAAACAAGTCTGTATCATTAACTATTAATTGTAATAATCACGTTACATGGACTGCTGTTCATATAAACAGTTAGTATGACAAACCATTTATATGCCTCCGTCATTTAGTTTCTCCGAAACGTGCCTGTGTTTTTTTTATTAATTTATAATAGAGGTGAATAGTATTTAGTTCATTATTATGACATTGTTTTATACACTCATTGTCCTTAGTTTGAGTAAAAAGTACTTTAATTAAAAGTATTGACGTAGTGGTGTAGTGACGATTGATTATTTTTGTTTCAGGAAGCGGAAGAATGGGCCCGCAGACAGAGCGGCCCTATGGTCAATCCTTCCTTCGAGCCCGACGATTTTCTGCCACAGAGGTACATACTTGTATATTTAAGTGATGCATTAACTACTTGAACAGTCACATTTTTACTATCCGATACCTTATAGCGACTCTAGAATTTCTATATAATATATAATAAAATTGTTCTCCATTCGCATAGTCTATAAACAAAGTATAGTATATCGAAGAACTTTCTTCCTACAAGATTGATTCATACACTAAAAAAAAATTCACCTACTATATTTCATGTAAATATTAATGTATTATTATAAAATGTTTATATTTTATTTCGAGCTCGTTTACTCAAGTATAATATACGTTTTTATATGTAGTAGATTTTATTGTAACTAGAAATAAATAATCAAACATAAGAGTTTACACTCATTTAGACATTGACCTATTCTTGTTAGTCAATTACATAAACTGTTATTGTTTACTTATTTACAGTTCATTACATTCTGTTGTCAACTATGAAATTTCAGAAAGTGAATAGATGAGTCAATTAAATGAAATCTAGATCCTGGCTACAATAATGACAGCCGGCTGACGTCAGTGGCTAATCGCCCATTGTGTTTTATATGTCGAGGAGGATCTTTTTGAATTTATATTGACGATAATTTCCCGTATTGCCGAACTGAAAAGTGCCTATATAAGAATATTATATGACATAACAAGTCTATAGGTATATGTATGCACATGTGCATATCTAGAGACTTTGTTTAGAAGGGATCTGGAATTAATCTTTGAACAAATCTGTTCGTGTAAAGGCTTTTTGTTCATTTTCCAAGGAAAGTTTTTCAGTACTAATATTTATGGAATGGGCACGGTACACTCGGCCCCCATATTTTCCACACACATGTGCATGCATCATCGTGTAGCAATTTTTTTAATATACCTATACATAAATCATATAATTATTAGTAATAATGTAAAATAATTTTATAGCTGTAACGGAAGAACACAAAGTAGGCCACATAAAGCGGATTTTCAATATCATCTGTTATTCATCAAACCGAAATCACTAAGAGGTTTTGCATCGTAAATTATTTCCAAAATACGCACCTGACCTAGTTTCTATATGTTACTTGATTTTCTTGACCTAGCGTTTTATTCGCAAATAACTTGTATCTATTTCGAGTTTACTGCTAACCTCAGTCTGTGAATTTTATATAAATATTATATCTTATAATTAACGTTTATAGGAAGTTAATAGATATAAGCAATATGTTTAAAATCAGTTTCACGCTGTGGGATACAGCACACAGGAGGGTAGGCAGAGGGAGCCTAGTGTTAAGACACTCTGTTCCCCACTTCCTGCCGAATTCCGGAGGCATTGCGTGTTGAGTGGCGGGACTCAACGCAGCGCTTTATCTTGACAGCAGATTGAAGAAATGGAAATATAAATTTAAGTAAATATTTCATCTCCTCGAGTGAGGCTCGAACCCACAACCAAGTCGGTTTTACAGCCACAATTTGTGCCTCTGCGCCACGACTGGCCTCGATATTTTTAAAATAAACTTTTAAATCACTTAAAATACAACCTTGAGTGACGTTGCAATAGCGTCTATAAATCAATACATGTAAACATACAGGTCTCCTAGCAATCGAAAGACATGGCAAAGTAAGTCAGTTGAATGTAACGTCGTTTATTTTGATCTTTTTAGTGACTTAATATAATTTTGTGCAATTTTGTTATATATCTAAGCAGCCAGAGTGAAAAAAACAATTTTCATTGAAATATTTGTAACTATTTGAGTTTAATTAAATTCACTACAAATTTAATTTCTTTTGGACACCAATAGTTGGTGATTCATTAAGCAAAGATGTAATGTTAGGAAAACATTCATTTCCTACACATTCATTTGCTATATATACTTCTACAGCTTATCACCCGTCAAAGATGAAAAGAAAAGGCCGGAAGACAAAGGCATCTTCCTCGTTAATATCAAAGAAAAGAACGTGCAAGAAGTAGAAGAATACGAGCCTTACGACAACAGAGTTGTAGAGCATCCTACCACGTGAGTATTTTTTGATATAATTATAAATTTTATAAAGTAGGTAAAAGACTTACTAAAATATAAAATGTTACCTTAATGGTATGCATAAGATACTTGTGACTTCTATACAAGTATACTGTTTTTATAACAACGTGAAGTGCAATTTAGGGTTAATTTTATAATTTATGAATATGCTCTATATATTAAACGTGAATTGTAGTCACTAATATAGACAAGTACTACACGTACATATACACGTCATAAGGCTGATGGAAAATAAAACTCACCAGCTTGTCCAGTCAATGGGGACAATTTACAATGAAACATTTCATATGAATGCGGCGCAACTGTGCAGCCTTCTGCCCTTTCCTCTTCCTAATTTCCTCCACACCGCGTCATGCCTGCGTAGCAAGGATTTTCCTATTCATCCTACATATATTACAACGTCAGAAAAATCATTATTTTCATTTAAATTATATATTGTTATTTCTTAAAATTACACTTTTTCATAAGGTAAAGTTTTAACTATTTACATAATATATGATATGGTACCTACATGCGACTTCAAGAGCCGCCTTATTTACAACAGCTCGTCGCTTTTTATGTATTATTTTTTCTTAAATTAAGTTCATTTTTTTTAATCAAGTAAATGTTGGGAACGGAGTGTCAACATTAGATTCTCCCTACTTACCCTGCTGTGTGCGGGATATAGCGTGAAGCTGATTTTTTTATGTGTTGTTGTCAAAATAGGAAAACTGACTAAAAATTCAACATATTATGTAACAATCAGGACAAACTACAAACATAACATATTAACTCTTTTTTCGTGTTGTATTGTGTTTCTTTAATATTTTTCCTCTTATATTACATTGACGTAGTTGTATGTTACTAAAAGCTGAATAAGATTAAACAGCTATCTGATTTCGCATCACGCAGACGCAGGTACTTGCGTTATCTCGTGGCGATCATTCGAAAATACTGTCTTTCATACACCGACAATATCCAAGAAATATTATATTATTTTTAATTATGTTATAGGTCTCTCCATTTTGGCGGAATTCAACGCTGCTCTTCGCTAGGAAATTGAATAATATATTCCATTTCCGCGTACATATTTATATATGTACACGAATTAGTCTACGAAAACAAAGAAAGTCAAGAAGCTTTTGCTAACTCAACTTTTCCTATCGTACCTTAAAATAAAACTCAATAAAAAGAAATTAAAATTTTTCATCGTTTAGGGAAATATTTACACAGCAGAATGCGACTTTGCTTCAGTTACCGATATCGAGGTTATTTTGATTTTAAGGCAAATTTTGATTAATGTAAAAATGTGATTCTCAGCACCGCCGTCTTACGAACATAGAATGTGTGCTTATATTTAATTTATTGGATTATTGCCCTTTAAGGTAGAGTGTAGTATAGCAGAAAAACATGTCGTAGGTAGTTTTAAGCGATATTAAGGTTTAAGGCGACGCGGCATACGATCACGACTTTACTCTGAATTCCACTGCCATTATTATATATAAAATATATAATAATGAAATTAAATTTCATGTAAGTCAATTTTTTTTAAAGGGGGTTAAATAGTTTGTTCATAACAGTTTCAGATTTTTTTTTTTATTTTATACTTTTTAAAGTGTTGTTTTTCAGTAATAATTTTTTAATTTCCAAAATTAGTTTTTATTAAAATGGAAATTTAAGGATTTTCAGTTAAACTGAAAAAGAGAGGCTTGTATTCCTAGTTTATCTCCCATGAAACAGCAGGCAGTTGTGGCCGAGCGGTTAAGGCGACTGACTAGAAATCAGTTTCCCTCTGGGAGCGTAGGTTCGAATCCTACCAACTGCGATTCCTTTTGTGTAATCATTTTTTAATTTGTCTATATTAATTATTTGATATATTTTTATAAATTTTTTTATTGATGATATTTTTATTAGCATAACTAATATCCTGTAAATTCCGCATAAATGTGTTAAGCGTTCTACCCATAAGTAGATACATACTTATATTACAATTCTATAATAAAAACTTATTTATTCTGATTCTTCTGAGGGTATAGAACATATGAATAATGTATCAGTCTATATAAGTATACATTTGAGTAGGTAAGCTAAAATTTTAAAATTTATACAGAAAATAACCAAGATGGCCAACACCTACCTGGTTTTACCATCAAAAGCCTTTTTTTTTATATTTTGTTTAATAGCTGCAGGGATGCCCCGATCGGAATTGTTATCTCTACGTACTTGTCCTCGATTTGACAATTTTCCTGCATTCGCGGTTCTAAAAGGTTAAACAACTCGAATGAGAACTTGAGGTTTTATAGTATTTATGTTTCGTGATCAGAATTATTGGAGCTTGATTCAATGACAATTGACAAGTCAGAGTAAGATAGGTACTTTATCTCTATAATATATAATAAGACAGTAAAAATATTTTGTCTGTACATTTAGT
>DWAP01005303.1:0-10250 GCA_018230625.1 Heliconius eleuchia | reverse complement strand
CCCACAACCAGTCGGTTTTACAGTCACACTTTGTGCCCCTGCGCCACGACTGGCATCTCATCGATAATAACAATTTTATAAATAATAATATTTTATAAGTTATATATTTATATATTTTTTACAATAGATTTTGTTAATATAATTAAATCAATAAAGTTTAAATGAAGTATATAACGGTAAAAAAAATATATGAAGTAGATGAACTTAAATGAACGTAATTGAAGTTTTGGTACTCAATAGTTAAAACCAATTCATATAATATTATTTGAGGATGCATATTGTTGCAAATTATTAAGAGCATATAAATAATACAATTTAATTTACTTTTGTTGATATCATTTGATAAAACAAAAAAAAAAAGACATTTTTAATATTTTATTAATTCCGTTTTTTTTTAAAGTAAAATATCTCTAATAATCGCTTCAGCTTAGATCTTAAATGAAAAAAAAAAAAAAACTTTATGCATTGGTTTGGTACAACGCCTAAGCCCTTGTTCTGGTTAACCCTAACTTGGCTTATACGTTCATGCAAATTTTGTTAAGTTGCTATAAGCGTTTTTTGATTTTTAGGTTTTACGTTTCGATTCCAGCTTCACGCTGTACCCCGCAAACAGCAGGGTAGGCAAAGGGAACCTAGTGTTAAAACACTCCACTTCCCGCTTAAATAAATGTCGTGCTTCGCCTCGTCACCAGAGTGAAGAAAATGGAAATATTAAATATTTCAATTCCTCGAGTGGGAATCGAATCCATAACCTGTCCCATTTAGAAGCTGTGCTTTGAGTCTGAGCTTGTGGCCCTGCGACCTCATCGTGCATTACACATTGAAAGAGCCTAATGAAAAATGACTTCTCTTTCTTTTTCTTTTTATATTGTATTTTTAATGGCGGAACGTTATATTTTATCTAATGTAAGTGCAGAAACGAAAATATTTACAATATAAACGTCCCCAAAAATATAGTTTGAACCCAGTACTATTGTAATCAGCCAGGTATGTCGTTATGTGGTTAGCACAGAGCCATTGTGTTTTATCTTATATTATTTGTGTATAAAATTATTTTCGATACTGAATTTACCAAATCTTTTGTAAAAATGTATAGCAATTTATTTAAAGTAGAGATATATTTAAATGACAAATTATTTCTTTCATATATACCCTTATTTCACGTTGTATCCCGCATGGCAGAGGGAGCCTAGCTTTAAGACCTTCCTCTCCCCACTTTCTGTAGCATTTTGGAGATAATTTGTGTAACTCAACGCCGCGATTAGCATCGACGCCGAAGCAAAGAATTCAAAATAATAAAATTTTCAATTGCTCGAGTAAGAATCAAACCCACAACCTGTCGCGTTTAAAGTCACACGCTCACACACTTTACGACTGGTTTAAATTTATATGTCTTTTATTATTGCTACAATTTCCTAATATGTATGCCATATTTTTAAGTATGGCCTAATTCATATTTTAGGCAAATATAAACCTCTTGATGTCATTATTCAGCACTCAGTGCTCAGTAGATTGAGGTTAATCTTCTTGTGTCGTTTTGCGAGGACACGCGTAGGTCACGTGATCTGCGCCCGCGCACTCGTTAAGTTGATCAGTTATGGACATAGATTACACATAAATGCATATAAAAAATGAACTTTTTAATAACAATAATATAAGCTGTAAATGAGGCCGTTATGGCCTAGGGGTACAAGAGTGTGTCTGTAACGTGACGGTTGTGGGTACGATCCCCACTAGAGGGAATTAATTATTTTTAATTAATATTTTCAGTTCTTTGTTCTGATACCAAGGCAGTGTTACGCCACTGAACATGCAGTACCTCAAAAAACTAGTTAACAGAGTGTCCTAACACTAGGTTCCCTCCGTCTACCCTGATGTCTGAGAGATACAACGTGAAGCTGATATTTGATTTATTCGGTGTATTTTTAAGTCAATTATTATTTGGTTTTAGTTGTTTATAAGAAGTCTATACAGTGAATACCTATACCATAATTAGATTTGCTTCCGACGGTATAACCTATATACATATAGTCAAGAATATCTAAAACATTTTTTTCATAATTTTTTGTATATCAATTTTACTATTTATAAAATTTAGCAATTTTTCTTTATATATATTCTTTTGATTTCTCATTGCTTTACACATGTCATCAATTTTTTTTTATAATCTGTGAGCATAAAAGATTGTAATGTATGTATATCGCCGTGATACTCCACGTTGTTCGACGAAAAGGGGGAACAGTAATTCTGATATGAACGCTGATAAGTTGTTTTTAATGTGAGAAAATCAACACCGATCGACTACGTTTCATTTTTTTCGCGTTTATTTTTCTTATTATGAAATTAATATATGTGTTTGTTTAGTTCGTTTCCCAAGAGCTTGGTATTTTTTTATGTGCTTTATATTAGTTTTAGTTAGCAGTGCTAGTGTCAGTCGCGGCGTTGAGTTCCGCCACTTAACACAAAATGTCTTCAGAATTCAGCCGAAAATGGAGAGCGGAGTGCCTTAACACTAGGCTTTTGTGTAGGCCATGTGGGAAACAGCCTCAAACTGAAAAAATATTATTTAGTTTGTTTCCCAAGACGTTGCCATTTTTATATGTCATAATTTTTATACGGATTTTTTTTTATTTTTTAAAGAGACAATTGTGTCTCTTTAAAAGATAAAAAAAATTATCTATCAATGTTAAAGCGTAATTTGCAAATTGTATTAAGCTTTCCCTTTAGTAACTAACTCATTAAAAGACTGCTCAGCTGCAACCGTAACTAGAGATAGACAGTTGAAGTTGAAGTTCCATGGAGGAAATGCCCACCACATTTCCTTGAATTTCATACGAACGGAACGAACAAAATATAATATTTTCGGGTTAAAAGCTCGCAATTGACAGCAAAATAATGACGTTTGATACAACCTATATTAAAAATAGTAATTCAAATCCAATTATAAACGTATGGTATTCTACTAATTATTATTTTCTATAATTAAAAATTATACTATTTTTAACATTTTTAAAATGTTATTCCACACTTAGGATAGAAAAATACTTATTTAGAAAACGTAAAAAAAATTGTAAGTAGCAGGCGCAGGTTCGAGTCCCGCTACGTCCAAATTTATTATATGTTTTCTAAATAAGTTAAAAATTAAAAATTATACTGAATAAAAAAACAAAAGGATCAAAAATCTTGACAAAGCTCAGTAGCATCGTCATCGTAAGTGTGATACTGCAATTAAGTTTCAACTTTGAACTGAGACATACAAGATTTAAAAAAATATGCAATGTTTTTTTGGCTTCATGATGTTCTCCGCACATAGATCAGTAGGCAGAGGGAACCTAATGTTAAGACGCGAAATATAGGTGACGCTACTACGCTATTTTCCACCGAAATATTGAGGTATTGCGTGTTGAATGGTAGATCTAAACGCCGCTCTTTGCCTCAATACCACAGCAAACAAATTAAAATATTAAATATTTTATTTCCTCGATTGGGAATCGAGTCCATAACCTATCGTGTTCACACTTTGTGCTCCTGTGCTGCGACTGCTATATGCAATAACAAATGAACCACAAATTCTTTAACACAATTCACATTCCCTACAACACAAAGGGACATCTAATATAAAAATTAAAATAATAATTGCATACAATAATAAACACCAAGAAAACAACGGTTTGTCTCGCAAATCCACAATCTGCGGTCTTGTCATCCCATATCATTTCAGTCGGTGTTTTTTAATACGATTCCTATAAAATAACAAGTAACTCGCTGTTATTTGTTTTATTATACTTCGAGACTACAGCCTTTTTTGTGGGCCGGGATCAGGTCGTGACCTGTGGATGTCATTTTTTTTTGTGTTATTGTAAATTATATAGTAAATGTTAGGATTCAAATGTTGTTATTAATGTAGAATTTTTGAGATTTTTTTCTTTAGATATCGCTAGCTAATGCTAAAACTGTGAACAAATGTCTATACTAAATACAGTTGTAGGAAATAAACATTTTTTATCTAGTAATATGGTTTTTTTTTTATCATTTTCCTTTTTTACATATAAAAAAGTTTGTGTAAAATGCCAATTCCATAGAAACTGTCAGTCGAATACTTTAATATATATAATATAATTATATAACATATATATAATATAATATATTGTTCGATACATTTTACAAAAAATGATTTGACATATTTTTTTTATGTTTCACGCTGTATCCCACAAAGAGCAGAGTAGGCAGAAAGAACATGGGAACCTAGTGATAAGCCACTCCGCTCCCATTTTAGAGGCGTTGAGTTTTGAGTGGCGAAACTCAACGCCGCACTTCCCCTCCTTACAAACCTAGATAGATGGCTCTGCCAAATTACTAAAATAGATTATCATCAGGATTTTATTACTTTTTGATAATGAATTATCGCTGTATATAACTAATACATATAAATATTATAAATTCGCGTAATCAATAACTATGTGGATGATAAATTAGTTTTTTGGTGTTATATCATTAATTTTAGTGTGTTTAACTGTTGATTTATTTATATAGTAACCTTTTTATTGGCAGTCGACGTCGTGGATTTACTTTACGGTTTTAAAAAGATTATACACGCGATGGCTATAGATTCTATTCCTTATTTTGAGAAGATAATATATTAAAAATACAACATAATGATCCTTTTTCTCTTGCTTGGTTTAACGTGAGCGAGTACGACGGCGTAAATTTTTTGCATTCGAAATGCCTTCTATAATTTTTCAAAACTTCGGTAAATTTATATTTTAAATTAAATTAGCTTCTCGCTGTATCCCGCACACAGCAGGATAGGCAGAGAGAACCTAGTATTAAGACACTCCGTTGACTGGCAGAACTCAACGCCGCGATTTGCCTCGACATCAGAGCGAAGAAATGGAAATATAAATGTAAGAAAATATTTCATCTCCTCGAGTGGGGATCGAACCCACAATCAGTCGGTTTTACAATCACACTTTGTGCCGCTGCGCCACGACTGGCCTCAAATATATATTAAATTTTTATATGTTATTTAATTATAAATATATTAAAATTTCATCCCATGGATCTTATAAAAGAAACCTTTCTTACAAGATGAACGGAAGAAAATTTAAATTATATTCAATTCTGTTTTATTTTAAAAAATAATGATATTGTTTTGTTTAAGCTTCACTGCGCAGAGGGAACCTAGTGTTATGACAATCGCCGCGCAACTTAACGTCGCGCTTTGCCTCGACACTACAGCGAAGAAATGAAAATATTAAAAATGTCATAAAATGTCACAAATTACTTAGCAAAAAATATCGACAAACAAAAGGAGAATGGAGAAAAAGTGCAATAACTAATGACTTTAAAAAAAACAGAACACGTGTCTCATATAATTTATATCACAGCTCGCTGATTTGATAGACCGTTTATAATATACTTATCAACCAATGTCACGCTTGAAAGAGGGTTCTGGTATTGCAACTATACAGTAAAATATACAAGATTTACGTATGTTTGTGTATGTAAGGTAGGTATCTATAGAATAAACTTTATAGAAGAAAATTTTAGTTTAAATCGATTTAAAAAATATATTATCTACATATCAATAACAAAAATTATATGGATCTAAAATCTGAAATAAAGATTATTATTATTATTATTATATCATTGGTAAACTGATTGTAGGTTTGATCCCACATTTGTGCTTGGCGTGACTTTGTTTGTTTTCCTGCTCTAGCAAAACTAAAGGCGGCGTTAAGTTCCGCCGCTCAACGCCAATGTTTTAAATTCTTACAAAAAGCAGAGGTTGGATATTATTAACGATAGGTTATCTAAAATCTAAAAATTATAAGATCTAAAAAAAAATCATCTTTGTGAAAGAAGCACCGTAAGGCCACATTTTTATATATTAAAGGCGTAATTAGACGTTTATATATTTATATTGTTTTCAGCTTTTTGATAGGTTCCGTGTTTATATATAATATATCAGAATTCTTATTATGTATATTATTTAAAGTTTTTATTCCGCCATATCCTGGAGACGATGGCGTGTAGAGTGGTGGAATTCAATGTCACGCTTTACCTCGAAACCATAGCGCAGAAATGAAAATATTAAAAATTTTATTTCCCGGAACGGGATCAAACCCACAACCTGTCACGTTTACAGTCACACTTTGTACTCACCCCAGGCCTCAGGGATGTCACTAACATCGAAAAAAAAAAACAAAAAAATATCAGATTCACGCTGTACAGCAGGGTAGGCAGAGGGAACCTCGAACCTTGTATATATCTAGAAAGTACGTAAGAAGTGGCTACAACCTACAAGATGCCGTCACGTAGTTATCTACTTAGGCGTGGTAATCTTCTGCACTGTAATTTGAGATATTGCCCGAAGCTCAGTCAGTAGCTTGATTACGAATTCGATAAAATTACCTACGGCTCACCTACTCCGAGAGAGCCCGCTGTGGGAACGTCTTGATTATTTTATTTCATGTTTTATGTTGTAATATTATAAATCCGGTTGATCGTTTGGAAAATATTTTCATTTGGGTTTGGTTTTTTAATCTTACAAAGTTATGTTTCTTTGTCATCTAATTGGTATGGTTTATTTTGATGTATTTTTATCTAAAGCCTTCTTTGAATCGTGCTGCAGTGGAACAGCATCTGACTATTGATCTGATAGTTGTGAGGTTGATTCCTCAGGAGAGTAAATTATTTTTAAATCCCTGCTCTGAAAGTAGATAGCACGGCGTTGAGTTCTGCTAGTCAACACAATTTTGAATTGAATGTCTTGTTATGAATTCAATTCTTTTTTTCAAACTTCTATTTATTCTTTCCAACTGATGTAAAAAAGAAAATTATGTTTTACTATAAATTGTAAAAATAATTATTCCAAGTATAATTTGGAGGCAAAGAGCAGGGTTGAGTTCTGCCACTCAACACGCAAATCCTCCAGAATTCAGCGGAAAGTGATGACTGTAGCGCGAGGTCCCCATGTTCCCTCTACTTACCTTGATATACGAAATAAATCGTGAAGCTATAAATAAGTAAAAATTCACGCACAATGCGATATGTGGATTTTTATATTCAGCACAAAACGATCGCTTTTTAAACGCCTATTACACAAGCGTAACTAAACCTTCAAAAGCAAGCACACTTGCGTGGTTAATCGCTGGGCGGGGCGATGTAATGGAAATTACATGGATTCTTTAAGCCACATTGAACTACAAGTGTGGAATAATTATAACATACAGTACATTGTTTCTGATTGATTGATAAAAACCTGATGATGTTCTAAGTATAGTTACATGGATAAGTACGTGTTTTAATTGTATTTTTGTTGATGTGTTAAAGAATACGCAAATATAAAATATATATAGTAAGCAAACTTATGCCCGTATTTTTAAGCCGCTCTCAACTCTGAGATCGATCTTAAGAGCGAATTTGAGATGCCGTGTTTATTCATACATTATCTATGAACGACAACGGCATGTCAAGATCGCTCCCAAGTTAGAGAGTTAGAGCAGAGCATACCTTCATTAGGTTAGATAAAGTTATAATTAATTGTTTATATTCAAAGTGTATTATAATATACGTGAGTGATTCTTGAACTAATAATTATAATTTATATGATTATGACATTTTTAGTATATTTAAAAATATTTAGTAGTTCTGTGGAACAACGTTTGAATGTAAACAATACATAACAGTTTTTATTTATAGTCTGACGCTGTATCTAAAATATAGCAGTGAAGTAAGATGGAAACTAGTGATCAGGCATTCTGTTTTCCACTTCAGCACAATTTATATTTTTTTGAGGACTGTGTGTGGAGCTGCTCCTAGCCGCGCTTTCCATTCTTATCAGTTCAGACAAATATAATTTCCCCGAGTGGGATCGAACCTATAACCATCACGCTTAGACATAGAGCGGCTTCATACATACTAGCCTGTTAATAAGGACCAAAGGTTTTGTTATCGTGATGTTGTTTTTACAACTTTTAGATATGAAAGAAAAAAAAAAGAAACTTATAGATCAAATTGGCCAATTAAAGATTGTAGATATGGTTGAAATTGTGCTAAACTATTTAAAAATATCGGGTGCGCCTGCGCCGCCCACCATGTTTCCTGCGTTATAATTTAGAGTAACGGCATTATTCAGAAAAGTTATCAAACAACAATTTTAAAGGATATTGTAACATGTTTTTTACTTATATAAGTTATGATAGGGCTTTAATAAAATGCCTCGAAAAATTCAAAGGAAAGTGAGGAACGAAGTGTCTTAACTAGCTTTCGTCTGCCTACCCTGCAATGTGCGGGATACAGCGTGAAACTGACTAAAAATAAAATGTATATTTTTTATTTTCCTGTTTTATTTCATACATTTGAAGTCCTCAGCAAACATTATGAATAGGATAATGTATAATTTAAAAAAGTCATTAAAATAGAAGACAAAATCTTATTCTAAAGTTGTTTGTAAAATATGTTAATATATTTTAAAATTATATATAATTTTAATAAAATATGTTAATTTATTATAAAATAGATAACTACTAATAATTAACTATTTTTATTTAGTAAAGAAGCATTCCTGCATATAAAAGAAAAAGCAAATAATTACTTCCTACAATGTTCTTAACAAAGGAGTGGCTATTCATATACATGCATGTGTATCATATACCTGGTGGGACACCGTATGCCTAAGTGCGCGACTGTAAACTCGACAGATCGTGAGTTCGATTCCCACTCGAGGAAATGAAATAATTTATAATTTCTTTTGCTCGCTCTAGTAAGTAGGCTAAAGTGCGACATTGAGCTACGCCACTCAACACGCAATGCCTCAAGAATTCTCCTCCTCCTAGGTTCCCAGGTTCCCTACCCTGCTACATTCGAAATATAGTGTGGAATACAAAAAAGTTTCATCATAATATGTATATATACGTACACATGCGTTTTCCATTCGACCGTCTGTTCGGAGGCCTGGAATGGCTTCCGGTGGATAATCATCGAAATTGCTCGTATTTATGTTATTACTGACAGACTACGGGCTTTAGCAAGTTTTTGCTCGATTATCCGTTTACTAATATTTCGATGGAAAAAATCGATGGTACAAAGAAAACGCACCCACAAATTATAGATAAATTGAAAGGATTTAGATTAATTTTCAAGGATAGGATGGAAGTACGGCTTAATTGTTTATCTGTATAGTATTAAGAGGTCAGTCGTGGCGCAGAGGCACAAAGTGTGATTGTAAAATCTACTGGTTGTGGGTTCAATCCCCACTCAAAGAAATGAAATATTTATTTATATTTATATTTTCATTTTTTCGCTCTGGTGTCGAGGCAAAGCGCGGCGTTGAGTTCCGCCACTCAACACGCAATGCCATGCAATCTAATAGGTACATATTGCAAGATAAAGTACATTATAATATAAAATCTGATGATAATCTAAAAAAAATAAAAAAATTGCCTTATATGGAAAAAAAAAATTTTTAAATTAATAACAAGATAATTAGGTTTAGATCTAATAATGATATTATTAGGTCTAACTGAAATTTCATTTTCTAGAAGCACATCCGCCATATGCGCTTTACAGTTTCTCAGTGGGACGTCTTTCATACCCTTAGCAAATTGCGTAATGTCAAATCACATTGTGTTAAGCAATTTTAATCTATATTTCACACGAAATATGACCGACATTCGCAAAACTCTTTTTTCATAATATAGCAAAAACTTTGGTAGCGTAAAAAACACCAATATTAGAGTTTAATGTAATTTTGACTCTTAAATTGTTGAAATATAAGGGTTAAAGAGAAAACAGATTCGATATTACTAAAAAAAAACAAGCTAATAGTGTCCCGTAGTGCTTGAGAGTTGCAAAAATTGATGTAAAATTAATCTTTGAATAGATTCAATCATCCGTTTCTAAATTCTCTACAATACAATGTTAACTTATTTTGACGAAAATATTTTTTTTATAGAAGAATATATTTTAGCTTTAGAGGAGGAAGTGTATTAAGTAATCGAAACTTCTCTTTCTCGACCGGAGCGACCTAAGTTTGATTATCAACGAAGAATTTTCGTTTTGTGAGTAGAGCTGGGAATGTTCTCTAGGAAAAAAATTAACTAAGTTCTGGCGCAGCGGCACGAAATGTGACTGTAAAACCGGCTGGTTGTGGGTTCGATCCCCACTCGCGGAGATGAAATATTTACATAAATTTATATTTCCATTTCTTCGCTCTGGTATCGAGGCTAAGCGCGGCGTTGAATTCT
>DWAP01005302.1:0-10250 GCA_018230625.1 Heliconius eleuchia | reverse complement strand
ACAGGTTTTCTAATGACAAATGGACACTAAAGTATATCTTTTAAATACTAAACACCTGCAAATAATAAATATTAAAATATATTATAATACATAAAAAGAAAAATACATCAATCAGTCTACATTTTTTTGTGTATCTGTCATAATATACTTGTATGGTTTTTTTTCATTCTTTATGAGTAGACTAAAATAAGCTAGAATCGAGACAATGCTCTCAAATATCCACCTATATCTGTAAATATGTCTGTTAAGTGGCGCTGCTCAACGCCGCGCATTGCCTTGACACCAGAGCGAAAAAATGGAAATATACTTTAAATAAATGTTTCATTTCCTCGAGTGGGATCGAACCCACAACCAGTTGCTTTTACAATTACACTTTGTTCCCCTTCGCATTTCTCCGCTCTGGTAACGGACAATAGCGCGGCGTTGAATTGCGCGTTGAAAATTGGGCGGCGCATAGGAAACAGAATGTCATTACATTTCTTAGTACTCATCCTACTATACCGGTGTTAGTTAAAATCTGAAAAAAATATTGAGACAATTAGGGTTAGACGCAGGTTATTATTCTGCTACGTCAATATTCCAAATTAAATTTTATATAAAGTTAAATTCCAAAATAACATATGGAATTTTTTTTATCATATTTGTTTAATTATTAGTTTAGGAATATGTATCTAAAACAGTCGCATACAGTTGAAACTTAGTCATGTCACATCCATACGACAACATCAATTAGTCATGGGGGAATTGAACCCGCGACCTCCAGTTACGGTCACATTTGTGACCGTAACTGGAGTGTTTCAGTGTATGTTTTTTTATGTTTGCTTGTTTTTTTTTTAAATCTATAAATTTAAATTATTTTCATTTCCCTCGCTCTGGTAACAAGACAAAGCGCAGCATTGAGTTTCGCCACTCAATACGTAATGTATCGGAAACATGACGGAAATTGGGAAACGCTGTTTAAATACGAGCGCGAGTGGGTTCGATTCCCGCTTCCCGATAAACGTTCTGCCTTCAGCTGCTACATGCGGGATACAACGTAAAGCTGGATAGAAAAGAAAAAAGAAATATGAACATCGTCACCTTATTCAACTAGTATAGAATCGATTACGAAATACAGTTGCATCTGTAGATTTAATGATTTTATAATATTTACTTTATTAAAAATCCAAGGCTTTATAGTAATATGGCCTTAATTACTGAGAAAGGTCGATTTTGAGAACATCTCTATTTGTAATTAGTGACCTCAATATTAACTTAAAATACCAAAAACAAAATTATAAATAAAAAAAGAACTATTTTAAAAAAATTTAGTTAAAAGTTGCGGACACGGGATAATCATTTAGTTACAAAGTTACTTTTTCAAACCCATTGTCAGTTACTATAGTATAGCACCTTTAATGGTATATTAAACTTTTTTTTCCGTTCATTTTGTATCTTACTCATAGCAGCGCAGGCAGAGGGAACCTGTGAATCTAGTGTTGAGACACTCCGTTCCCATTAAGACACTTCCGTTTCCCACTTTTTGTCAATTCCTTGAAGCATAAAGTGTTAGATGGCGCAATTCAACTCCGCGCTCTCCTTGTTATTAGAGTGCGGCAAAATTTTGTTTTAAGAAATAAATATTAAAAGCCTTATTTTATATCATAATTTTAAATAAAATATATGTACCTCTTCTATTCTGTCATCAACGTGGCTTAATTTTTGTTTCGAAAATTGATCATAATATTTTTAACACGCTGCTATTAGGTGAAGTGCTGTAACAAACTATATAATAAAATCTAAGAATCTGAACTTAAACGACTTGCAATAATGGTACAATCACGAAGCTTGCCAGTTATACGTAACTCAGGTGACCCCACTTTCCGCCGAAATCCGGAAAACTCAACCCGCGCTTTTGCCTCGTTACCAGAGAGAGGAAATGTATACTTCTAATTTTTAGATTAAAATCTGAAAACTTACTTTTAAATTTAAACACAAACTCGAAAACTTATACAAGTAAATAACTTTATATTGAATGTGAAGAATGCGTCGCGGGTTGCGTCACGCAAAATGTCATGTGACGAAAGACACCGGTTTCGATTTTAAAATACACTTAACACTTAACTACGTTTTACGTTTGAAATCAGTTAATTATAAATAAATTTACGTTACTAACCTTCGTCAGTTTCTAAACTAGGAGGGAAATGTTGAGTAATTTGATGAAAAGCTGCGTCGTTAAGGGGCAAGGTCGTCGAGTCATGTCATGTAGGGGTTTTTTTATAAAGAATACGGACTCATCGTATTGGTTAAAGTGTAAAGAAATTATTGAAACATTCGTTACAAAATAATTGGAGTCAAGATCTTAGGTGTTTAGGCAACACAGTGCACATAACGTTCTACGATTATCAAAATATTTTCAAAATATTTGTTTATTGTATATTTCTCAGTTTCTCATCCGTACGTAGGCATAGAGTCATATCTACATTCTCACTCTATTACTAACAACGACGCATAAATAGCTAAAAATAAAAAAAAAACATCAAGAATCATCTTTCAAAGATAAAATGAATATTAATCAATACCATTTGTCACTCAGGGTCAGAAGCCATCCGGAAACCGTAGGGACCTGGAGGTAGACTTCGCCGAGATCCCCTGGCAGGCCATGGTCTTGTTGCAGACTAATAGAAGTCTTCTTTGCGGCGGTGTCATTACTAGGCCTGATGTTGTTGTTACATCTGCTGCATGTGTTGAAGGGTGAGCTTAAATTGAGCTACTATATGTTTCAAAATGCATGAATTTATTAGATATTTTTATATTATATTATATATGTATATCAATATGATCATATCGTGATATATGAAGTGAACAAATTAATTTATCATCTAATTACCAAATTTAAATAAAATATACTCTCTAAAAACGTATATCTCTCCAATTTTCAAGATAATAATCAAATATCTATGTTGATTCATTAATTACAGCCTTGACGCCAAGAACGTGCTCATCAAAGGTGGTGAATGGAAACTTGGAATCGACGACGAACCACTCCCATTCCAAATTGTCCAAGTCAAGACTATCCTCCGTCATCCTCTGTACAAGCCTGGCAGCCTTCTGTACGACGCCGCTATCCTTGTCCTGACTGAAAACTTAAGATTGGCGAAGAACATCTATCCAATTTGTTTGCCAGGAGCGAATGAGAATTTGGATGCTTTCTACAGTGGTGCAGGACAGTGTATAGTTACGGGATGGGGCAAACAAGTATTACAAGGTAGGACTTTTTAAAATGTTTCTTCCTTTTTCTAGTAGGCGCAGCGAATCCGGGATACCTAATCTAAATATAACCTAATTTTAATATAAAATAAATAAATTAAAATAAATGAAAATCATCTATTTTGGACGCAAAGGCAAGTGATAGTCGTGGATTTGAATTATCATTCGGAAAAATTTCGAAATTCTAAAAAATCTTTAGTCGTCTATTAAGTATAGCAAACTGACATCTTTTTTACATAATACAACCTAAAATGACGTCTTTTGTTTATTAAACCAAAGTAATAAGGACAGGACAATGAAAAAAATTAACATATCGATGTTATATCCTTTATCCGCAAATTGTTTACATTGTTGCTCAACATCTCGCACAACAGCTTTCTACTGTGACACTTTATTATTTATGATATAGGTACTTGGTTTTTTCAGTTTTTTTAATATTTACTCTTTTTTATGTAATAGTATATATTTTTATACATTATTCAAGGGTCTTAGGTTAGATTTAAGTCCAAAAAGGGGATAGCATTTAATAAAAATGGGTTTCATATAATGGTATGGATACACTTTATAAGGCCATTGAAGTAATGTGGGACTGCAATTGGCTATAAACGAGATGGTTGTGAGTTCAATCTGATTCAAGGAAATGGAGTTTTTTTATCAGCTTCACGCTGTATCCCTCGCACAGCAAGGTAGGTAGAGGGAACCTAGTGCTAAGACACTCCGTTCCCCACTTCCTGCCGAATTTCGGAGACATTGCGTGTTGAGTGGCAGAACTCAACGCCTCGCTTTACCTTGACACCAGAGCGAAGAAATGGAAATATAAATTTAAGTAAATATTTCATCTCCCCGAGTGGGGATTGAACCCACAACCAGTCGGTTTTACAGTCACACTTTGTGCCTGGGCTCAAAATCAATTTAAATTAATAAAAAAAATATTAGTATTTATTATTTTTGGTTCTGGTAAAAATCAAATAACTGGCAGCGTTCAGTTCGGGCACTAATAATGTATGTCCCAAATTCAGGCGAAAAATTAAAGTCTCCATAATAGGTTATCTTTGCTTATCCTGCATAAAGCGAGATACAGCGTGAAGCTGGTATAATATGTAATATAAAATATGTAATACGAGTATAAACTACATAAACTTTATTCACTAAACCTGACATTTCACCGTACAAAATTTGAATCGATAACCATCGTGGAACGATAGTAAATCACGACCTGACTTGATGACATCAGTATTGACATATTCGTGCAGTGCCATGTCTTGCAAATTGTTTTTGACACGCTTCTATTAGGTCGACTTCTCACCATGTAACTACGTAATAACTACCCATTTCTAACAATTGTATCATCATAAAAATTGGCAGTTTTATGTAGTTTATCGAGCTGATCTGATGAAGGAGTCAGGACCTAGTTAGTAGAGCTCCTCAAAGGTAAGCAATTTGAGCTTAGGAATGTAACATATAGCTCTGAGCATATTCTATAGCACCACTGTGAGTGTGTTTTAGTAATTTAGTAATTTTAAAATTATATACTATTCATCTTCGCGCATCTCTATTATATGCAGAAGGCAAAGAAACCTAACGTTAGGGCACATCGTTCTTCACTTTCTGCCGATTAAATGTCTTTGACATTTACTCAGGGAAATAAAAGTATTATTATATATTAACATTCCCTTGTGTGTGAATTGAACCCACAACCGTTGCCTCTACAGATAAACACTGGCCAAGGTAGCATCAATATGTATTTCAAGTCATAATAATTGATAAGCTGTATGGAAAACGAAAGCGCAAAATGGCATGCATTTTGTAGGTCATTGTCGGGACAGTACTGTACGCATAAAAAACGTTGAATCTTTAATATTGCTATTATTTAATTTTTTTAAACAAATCATACAAAAATCAGTTGAAGATGTAGATTTGTAATAAGCAAAATGACTATACTGACAATTTAAATCTTATTTCAAGTTTAATTATATATACATCATTTTTTAGCTATAAATTTAGACAAAATTGATTATCCTATTCATTAATTTATATAATTTCACAAAAAAGTTGTTTAAATATATATCTTTATGTGTGTTGGATACCTGAATAGCATTATCCTACCATAGAGGTCAAAGGTTTAAGTCCGGCTAAGGACATTCACCCTTTTGACACAAGTGTTGCCATGCGTAATTTTATACTTTATAAGCATAAAAGCTATATTAAAAACAAAATATTACAATCAGTCGTTTTAGTTTGCTTTAGCTTAGCTGACTTTCGATTTTTAAGCTTCATACATTTGCCATACTAAAATAGACAGAAAAAACTTAGTATAAAGTCACTTCATTCTCTACTTTTTCCTTTTATCAAAAACTTAGGTGGTAAAACGCTAATAAAACGAAAATATTTCGGTTTTTTCCGACTATAGTGGGGATAGGTCAATAATTTACATTGCGTCAGGATGGCGTTACCAATTACGAAGTCAAGAACAGAACCCATGACCTCTATCGTAAATTTACAGACGTTTTTATAATATGTCTATAACAGACATAACAAAATAATGTATTCTGATGATTAAGACGATGACAAATAATCTTAAAGAATATTTAAAAGATGAACGTATTGTGATTATTGAATAATATAAGCATAAATATAAATTCATAGATACCTATTAAATTATAAACTAGTTATGGTGAGGTATTTACGACTTGGTTTATGATATATTTTTGATATTGGGGATTCATAATTGTTTTTATTTAAAGAATGTGGGATTGTTACTGTTATTATAATCCCGAAGTTTATTTCGTTAAATTTTCTAATCTTAGGAAAAAATCGTTGGAATTGGACGAATATTTTATATCAAATAGCCTAATTATCGAGAAAGGCTAGTGTAATAAGTATATAATAATATTACTTTAATTTAATTGATAAATTCTTAAACAAATACACATTATTTGAGATTAATTTAATCTAGAAAGCAAGTAGTACATAAGCAACAATAACGGGATTCTCCAGGTTCTGTTAGAATAAGATGATTATTTTTCTTTAAAAAGTAAAATATATACACAAAATGAATTTGTATCAAATTGCTCCCTAGAATAGCTTAGACAAAATAGAATCAATTCTAAAAACGGTTTTAATTTCCTAATCTATACTAAAGAAAACAGAAAAAAATCTATTCAATGCCGAACGTATTCTAATTTATCTGTTTGTATGCAAATTATGTTATACGGGAAAACCAAAACTATAAAAGTTGTTTTGTTCATTTCGTGGTGTTTCTATGTGGTTTTTAGATGCCATGAAGGATTTAAATATCTTAATTCGTTAAATACGTCATCATAAGCAGTTAAGAAATATTGACAACGTGATGGTTGTAGGTTCAATAACACTCGGATGCATGCCTAAATTAAACTTTAGATAATTGGCACTTTGTCAACTAACTATTACTGCGATAAAAGAAAATAGTGGTTAGTTATGAAAATATTCTACTTTACTTCGAGTTCACATATCTTGCATTTCACAGAGTTAGAGGTCAGAGTTAAGGAATGAGAGAATACCGTTGATAGTGTTTTACAATAGAACTCAATACCACATTTACATCTGCGCTACCCAGAAAATCAAAAATATTAACATTTTTCGAATCAAATTCATACTGTTTTAGCTATAGTTATAAATTTTCTCACCAGTTTTCCTCAACGATTATCAAGTTTGCATTGACTCCTTTAAATATAAGTTTCATATGTCAATATTTAATATCGCTTATTTAACTACTTATACTATACATACATGCGATACATACTTTTTCTAAGAACTTGTGCTTCTATATATGTTTCGTCTGCGTGATGAACTGGAAATAACAAAGATTTTTGTACGATATTTAAAAGTTACAGAGGGTTACATTAAAAGCCAAAATGATTAATATGATGTAAATCTATAGCTTTCCTTGATAAAAAATTATATTTTTGCAATTCAAACCAATAGTTCGTGAGATTAAGTTCAACCAAACAAGTTTATCAGGCTTGTAATATTAGTATAGATTTTAGGTACTTGAGAATTTATATGTAGGTTTATTTAAATGAGCATAATAATCGCACATGGTACTTACTCGTAGGTTAGAATAAAATACTATCTATATACTTAACGTTAAAACCGAAAAAAATGTTTATCTGTATTTTAGATTTCGCCCATTATAAAAACATTGAAAGTTGAATGACGGAACCCAACGCCGTACTAATACTTTTTATTAACTTTAAGACCAAAACAACCTAAAAATAAATTGATCTCTAAGTTCTCATCACTGGCATCACATCAAATGGCAGTTCACATCAAAATACTTATAGGATTATTTTTCTTAAATAAATAAAATTTTCATAAAAACTTTTACACGCTAACGCTACAAACTGGTCTCATCGCCGTCTTGCGTAAGCATTCGATATTTAGGTAAACTTCATATTATATTGATAGTGAGATATGTATATATGACATTATTTAACGCGACGCTTGTTTACTTAAATGTAAATACGTAATACCCATTTTGCGGTAGTTGTGGGTTTGATTTTTGGACAAAATAATTTATTAAAACTCGAATGTCTATTAGAGAAGCCGCCGTGAGGCATTAGGGCCGTATTGGACTGTAAGCGGGACGATTATGAGTTCGATTCCCACTTGAAAAAATAATTATTTTAGTTACCTCACTCTTGTGATAAGGCGAGTGCGGCGTTCAGTTCCGTTGGAATTCTACATACAATAATTCAAATTAAAATTGAAAGAGTACCTCGATAAAGTACCTCGATTTTATCCTGTATCCCGCACACAGCAGAGAAGCAGGGGGGAACCTAGTATTAAGAAACCCCGTTCCCAACTTTCCGTCGAATTTTTCGAGGCATTGCATATTGACTGGTGAAACTCAACGCCTGGCTCTTGCCAGAGCGAAGAAATGAAAATATCAGTAAATAACAATTAATGCCCTTCTTCAGTGGGGATCGAACCCATAACCGTTGCGTTTCAGTCACTTTCTTCTGTAACTGCACCACGACGATCTCGTGACGGCCGACGGAAATACATATATTATTCTAATACATGTGTGTTTAACACATAAAATATTATCATGTTTATAAATAAATACCTATCTTTGACGTTAATCGAACCCACGCTCTTTTACTGAGTATTCATTAGATTAATATAGTTATTTATTAGATTAATATAGATTGTACTGATATTTAGTTCGTGGTAATAAAAAAAACTTTATAAAAATTGGACGGTTCCAAGTTCCAACTTGGACTTGTTTTGTAAGAGATACATTAGAAAAAAATCTATTATACGGAAACTTAACTTAGCAACTCTCAGGTTGTACTACTCTGTTGCCTCTGGTAAATAGAAACTCTATTTACTTAATAATTTTGTAAAAGGATTATGAAAACCCGACGATTGTGGGTTAAATTCCCATAAGTATCCACGGTATTTTTTCTTCTATTAGGTAAAAAGACAAAACGCGGCGTTGAGTACCGCCACTCAACACTTTATCCCGAATTTTCTTAACTAAGTTCTCTATGCTGAACAGGGTTGGTAAATAAAAAAAATTGAAACTGAAAAAATCATTCTAGCTCGTTTTTCAATTTGAACATCCACCCATCTACCTTAAGACAGTCATGTCCATTGCGCAAAAGCGGGTATTCTAAAGATTTCCTAATTGACCAATACTTTAAAGCTAATTAAAATATTTAATTAATAATTTCGTAATTTTAGTGCGATCAGTGTAAGAGCCTTGAGGAGATTTCTTCTTTATATGTAATATTATGCCATCTCGGTGCAGTAGAAATGAAATTTTTCTTTTCTCGTCCAGTAAGTACTTTATTAGTAAGGTACGTTAGGTTACGCCGAATGCACCTCGTTTCCAAAATGTGTGAAAAGTTTCTCAATTTTTTATTTTAGAATATATAAACTAATATATCATAAACTCTCTGAGAAAATTAAATAGTCTAAGCAAAGTTACTTGATTGACTGTTGTGTGATTGACAGTCAAAGCACAACGGCAACTACACAACGGAATAAGATGAAATTTGTCATGTAGAGAGCCTAGAGGAATGTATAAGAAAGAGCACTATGAAAGAATTTCTCGAAATTCCTTTGGGAACGTTATAGAATTATATTTTACGTCCACACAACGGAATTTGTGGGATACAACTAGTAGTCTATATTAATATTAGAAAATTGAAGAATTTGCAAAGTTAAATGCGCTAATCTCAGAAGTGGTTTGAATTGAAACATTATTTTAATGTTGGATAGACTATATAGTTAACCGATTCGATGTAACCCACTGTACTTGTGGTCGAGTTACGTCGGGCACTTAGGATGTGTCATGTCATGTGTCACACGCAGCTCTTAGTTATTTTCATTTCATCAAGGGAGCGAATCCGTATTTAAAAAGTAGTCTACTATAAATACGAATACATCACTACTAATATTTAATTTACGCAATAACTTATAATATTAACAAAAAATCTTTATTCATACAAAATAAGATAAAAATCAAACTCATAACTCTTTTAAGTCGCCGCAGTCGGTAAAAAATATGCCGGCAGAAGTCGAGGCCGTCTTTTAAAACGTAAATCGTAAATATGAAAAGCAACAAAAATAATTAATTGCGTTTTGCTTCATACAAAGTGTCGATAAAAAGTTTTTGCTGTTGTGTAATATTTCTGTATTCTTCCGTAAATATCACATTTTTTACGTCCCCTAAGAAGTAAAGCACTACCATCTCAGTGATACATTATTCTGTTTTCCACTTTTGGCGTGAAAATTGGTTTCCATTATAGTATTTTTTTCAAAAAATTATGTATTCTAAAAAATCTTAGAAAAAGACTATTATTTATTATCATTTTCGCTTAACAACCACGGCGTTAAGTTCCGCTATTCAAAGTCTCAGTCTTTGTTGATAGTACTTTTAAAGTTTCTCATTTCTTAGACTCATATATATATATATATATATATATATATATATATATATATATATATATATA
>DWAP01005301.1:0-10251 GCA_018230625.1 Heliconius eleuchia | reverse complement strand
CCTTTCTTCATCTCGTTCAAAAATCAGAACCTTTGTCTTATTCGCGTTGAGGCTTTTATTCGCTGAGAGCCTGGTGTTAAGATAGTCCGATCCTATTACGCCGCTTCCGTTTCCAATTTCCCGCCGATGTATTTAGTGGCGTTATCTGAATGAGGAAATGAAAATATTCATTATTTCATTCTCCTGAGTGGGTATCGAACTCATAACCGTCGCGGTTTCACTCATATACCTCTGCTCCTGCACCATGATGGCGATAATTTGCATGAGCATGAGAATATCATTGATAGTCCGTCGGGAGCCGTTGCAGTGCAGTGGATAAGCGTTTGACTTTAATAGTGATGATTGTAGATTTGATTCCCACTAGACGAAAAATTATAAATTAGTTATTTTAATTTCTTCGCTCCAGCAAGGCAACAGGATTGATATCGGTTCTATCTACGTACCCTTTATACCCACCGATATGCGTGAAGATAGCGTTTTGTCACATGGCGCCTTATAATTTCAATCATGAACACAGAATTTCGCATAATTGTGAGTGATACATATTTCTTGTAACAATTAAGAGGGAAACTGACTTTTCACATAGAAATTGCGACACTAACAACTTAGCGTTAGTGACAAAAAACACTAACACTTGTGAGAACTGATTTCCTCGCGTAAATGTTATAAAACCAACATACTTTTTATGAACTAACCTTTTCATAGAAACTGAGCTAATTTGTACATTTCTATTTAATAATTGGTTTTGCTTTTTGCTTTAATTTCTTATTTTTTGATAATAAATAAATGGGTTTGGATAATAAATAAATGGGATATAAATGGGTTTCCATCCATTTAAATAAGAGAAGACTTTAAAGTACAAACAGTTTTGTATATCATCGTGCTTAACAGGTATACGCTCTGGAAACAAGCTTTGCCACTTAACACGCATTGCCTCGAAATTCGGATGAAAGTGGAAAACGGAAGTGTCTTAATGAGAACGGAGTATCTTGACACTACTGGCGCTTAGTTAAAAAAATAAGTACCGTGTAATCCATTTTTTGACAGTATGAAAAATAAGGAAATATACGTCTTTTATTATTTAAGCTGCATCCTAAGTACATGTATAGGAGTACGAAGAAGAAATATAGAGTTAAGACAGTCTGTTTGACAAATGTCTTGTTATGTCGTAAGCGGGAAAATTAAAATATTTTAAATACACACAACTCATTTCTGCGATTAAAAATCTATTGTGTTCATAGTCAGATTGTTTTTTAAAAATATAGCGTATCACAGTGGTAAAATGATATAATTTATATATATATTTTACTTTATATACTATACTATATGTATATACTGTATTATATTAGTATGTTGTATTATTACGTATCTTGGTGCAGCGAAAAATGTGCGTGTGATAAATGTTAAATGCGATTGTGGATTCGATTCCCAATTGAGGAAAAGAATTATTTAAATTTTTATCGCTCTAAGAAGGATGCGTTGACTTCCTCGCTACCCAACACGCAGGGTTTCATAAATTTATCGGGAAGTGGGGAATGGAGTGAGTATTTATATCGTAGTAAATATTAGGTATATCGAGAAATGACATTTTTTTATTTAAATTGCATTTTTTTTTTGCAAAATTTTATGTTGAAATGTTCTGAACTGTATAGAAGTATCTACATATATTGCATAAGTTTCGACTTTCAAGTGAGATAAGAAAGCTACTTTTATATTTATTTTAAAAATATATTACTTTTATTCGTATATACTACCTATGTTATACGCTCTGTATCATTTTAGCACAATTATTTTAAAGAGTTTCTTGTGAAGTGCCTGTTATTTTAATTAAATTAATGATTATGGCTTTAATAATTATAAGCTGTTTTCTTAAAACAGTATTTTTTTATAATATAAAATCATATTATAAAGAAATATGTTAATTATTTAAAGTTTCTTACGTTACCTTTTGAATATTTTTTTTATTTTTGAATATGTAAATTGCCGCCGTTGCAAATTACACTATTGCGATATCTTTTATTATATTTATATTAAATATTATATTCACTTTAATGAAAATATAAAAAGAAAGACTTTTATACCTGAGAAAAACTTAGCGGTTGCCTCCCGGGTGGTGTAGTAACTTGGCTGGCCACCAGCGAAGCCAATGCAACCCTCTGGTTGCCCGACATCGCCCTGATTATTGGCAGAATTTGGGCAAATTTCCCCACATGGTCCTTCCTTTCTAAAGCTTTTAAAACAGCATCCCTTATCATTCCTTCTTTATTCTTCTTAATTTTATAATTCTTGATAAGAGGCCGCTTTGTAGTTTTCAAATGAAAATCTTCAACAGAATCCAAATTGTACTGCGGCCTATGGGAATTTGTTACCCCGTTAGGTTTCAATATCCTCACGGGAGGAGCTACAATCGTTTCATAGTTCCTTGATTCTTGAGCTATAAGCAACTCATGTGGTTCTGAAAATTCGAAATCTTTCAAATCTTCATCTGCGACCGCAGAAATGAGAAAAATAGAAATTAGCAAATACAATTTAGAAGCCATGGTTGTTATATCATTATATGTATATCAATCACAACACTAGGCGCGTGGAAGCGAGAGATGCGCGCGGCTTAGCGTTTTGCAACTGAGTGAGCGTGTATCCCCTACACTCATGCTCGGGCAGGTGTCAGATAATACCGGAACTCGATACTTTCTCTTAAGGGTCAAAACACCATCAAAATCTGCTACGTCATTTTATTACGTGTGTGTACAAAAAATTGCATGGTTTATGTATGGGTGAATTATATTATTGTACCGATTTCACTAGTTTTTGTGGCCGTCGTGGTGGAAACAAGGATCGTTGTGTCTTAAATTCCCACTCGAGGGAATGTTTGTATTTATATTGTTTTAATTATCCCGCTGTGGTGTACTCGGCATTGGGTTTTCTTTACATAGTAAATTTTACTGAGAGACTGATTGATTAATCTTCACACAAACCAACAACTTAATTTACAAAAAAGGCACAAACGGAATTCTGTGGTATAGTAAAAAAAAATATGTATGTTAAATAAAAAAAAATATGTAGAGAGAGTACTTATTTATATATTTTATACATATATATTTTTGCTTCACGCAGTATCCCGCATATAGCAGGGTAAGCATGCACCAAATCTACTGCTACTGAGTGAAAATTGAACTCATATCCATCGAATGTACTGTTAGATACTTCACAACAGCAACACCGTTAAGTGTATTAGAATAATAATGTTATTCAAAATCAAACTTTATTTGCGCTAGATAAGATTGAAAATGACTTGACTTGAGAAAGGCTTTCACAGTTACGTCAGTTACGAGAATTCGATAGGTCATATCGATAACTTGTTATTGTGAATCTCTATTACCTAAAGTGATATAAGTATTTCTGTTGCTCTTTGAGTAATAGACATACAATGAAAATATATAAAATTGTCATACAATTTTTATATTACGATTTCGTTTCTTTCAATTTTTAAATATATGGTTACTATAAATAATTATATGAAATTTCACTATTGGTTTTTAATGAGGCGCAGTAGGACAACCTCTGATTATAGTTGGATCCCCACTCAGGTGAATTATTTTTATTTTCTTTCTCTGGTAGATAGAGCACGGCGTTGAGTTTTGCCATTCAACACGAAATGGGCTGTGTTCGGGCTGAAGATGGCGAACAAAGTGCCTTAATTCTCGGTTAGACGAGAGAAAATAGTTTGTCATCATAAGCTTATAAAATGTATGCAATTTTAAGTTATGAATTACTGTATCCCGCACAACTACTGAACAGAACAGAGGGAACCTAGTATTAAGTCACGCCGTTCCCCACTTTCCTTTTATTTTATCCAAGGCATTGCGTGTTGAGTGGCGGAACTAAACGCCGAGTTCTTGCATTGGTGCCAGAGAGAAGAAATAAAAATATTAATGAATAATAATTCATTCCTCCGAATGGAGATCGAACCCAAAACCGATATTTATGTTAAGCTCATGCATAAAACTATCCTTGGCTGCTTGACTCCTATTTATGGAAACTATAAGCTCTCTAAATAGTGACATGTACAAAGATTAGTATATTTTTTCTAAATATTACAAAGAACATAAGCGTTTTGACTCAAGTTTTGAACCCGTGGCCTCTTCCATTACCATTCACCAAACAATAGAGAGAAACTCGAAAGTACTTTAAAACTCACTTGCTCATAAATAGCAGAATCATCTTTACTAAAAATAAAATATAATTTCACAATTGATTTCCATTTCTTGCGTTATGGGTTATACTAGGTAGGTACTTTCATTTAACCGCAGATTGACCTGACCGCATTATCTAAGTGTTCATGTTTTCGCTATTTATACGGAGTAAAAATATTAAAATAATATTTTAAGCCTATTTAAAGAAATATTTTAAGCCTATTTAAAGAAATTGCCTTTTTTGGTGTTGTCCGGACATGAGGCCATTGTGGCGCAGCGGCATATTGTCTTACTATAAACGTGACGGTTGTGAGTTCGATTCCCGCACGAGAAACGAAATATGTTCGTTTCGACGTTCGGGTAGTAAGAAAAAACATGGCGTTTAGTTCTGCCACTCAACACGATAATTCCATTATACACATATTATTCCAGGATATAGTGGAAATATTATTATTGCCTTTGGTTGGTTACTGGAAAACAGCGGCTCTAAAATGAACAGAAAGTGGCTTAATTTTTTATGTAAAGTGGGTTCTCTTTGCCCTTCAAAGTTAATGCAGGACACAAAAATAAGAACAAAAAATATTGATATTATAATTTTATATTATATTTTTTTATTGCAAATAAAGCATTAAGTACATCTAAAAACGAAATAATTCATTTGATATATTTATACAATATTAGTATTCAAAAATTTGTTTCAATATTTTTCAAAACTATATAGATAGATAGATCTTCATTAAAATAGAACCAATTTTTAATATTATCTAATAATGCTTGTTTTTAATAAAACACGCTGTATAAAAAAACAATGCAACAAGAAGAAAGTAATAAATATCTGCAACCACAACTATTTAATATAAAATCCTCTTCCATCGCTATTAAATATTTATGCATATATATTTATAAATGAACAATAGAAATTAACCTCTAAGTTAATATTATTAGAATCTAGTCATCAAGTTCCTAAGTAATATAGTTAAGTACTTCATATTTTCTAAATCTCCAAAATGAAAATTGGAATATCTTTAGAGTATTTAAGATAATAAAATTTATTGAACAAATATTAGTTATTTCAATATTATATTTTTTAGCTTCACGTTGTCTCAAATAGCAGGGTAAACAGGGTGTACCTAAAGCCGACGCGCTTACAGACCCTGTTCTGCTACGCAACGACTTCCTCTATTATTATTATTTTATTTCTTACCCAATCCAAATAATCTAGTAGTTATAAAGAAAGGGATTCAATCTTTCATATTGGTATAAGACTTTATAATGTTTATGATCATGGTTAAAGTTTTTTTTTTAGTTTTTCTTTACAGTTCAGAATTCCTGAGTTGGGTCTCAAGTCCCAGCGCAGGCTCCTTTCCGAGCTCCTCACCCTGCAATTCGATAGCAGCAGTAGCAGCTGTAGCAAGCAGCGGTAGTCTACATAAAGGCCTATTTTTATGCATTACAATTTTCTTTATTTGTTTCAGAGGTATAGTAGTCGTTAGCATTTTAAGCACAGCATTAACAGACTGCCTTTTGTAGTAGCGGTTTTGCGTGCAATGAAAAAAATCTATATATTAATATTTATGCGTACACACAGCGAGGAAACGTCTCTACACAAAGCCAAAGTATCAAGCCTTTCACAGATCATTGCGTCCCCAACGATTCGAACGGCTCCCCGCTATGCAATTAAATGAGTCTAGCGGATACTGGGATTGCACCAGCTCAAAGATGAGAACAGTATTCCATATAAGTTCAAACCTGGCCCCATATGGGGCCAATAGTTTTTTTAGCCTGAAGTACTCGCACTCTACTCATGACTCCCAGTTTCTTAGGGCCAACTTGGCCTTGCCTAGTAGATGTATGATCGTGATACTGGCAGTCACTCGAAACGCTTAGGCCCAATGTACTGACATTGGGCGCGGATATAAAAGAATACTGCGCCCTATGAGAAAGCTAGCGATCCACTTGCATAAATATTTGCTTTCGCCATGTCCAAAATAGCTCTCAGACCCTCACTCTTGCTTTCGATGTGATAAATATCAATTTACATTTGAAAATATATTTTGGTAACTTGAACAAAGAAATAAAGAATACAACAATAAATAAAAGAAAAGCAAAAATAAGTTTCAATACTTTATTCATATTAAAAATAAATCTTTCAATCTTACCCAATAATCAGATCATACAACAATCCAATAGAATTTATACATTTTAGAGACTAGACAGCAATATTGAACTGAGATTTGAAATTAAAGAAACTAAACATAACACGATAAAAAAATTGTCAAACCTTTTTATATATTTACATTACAAGTTTATTATGTAAAAAAACGCTAAAAAGCACCATTATTTATTAATAAACACATCATAAACTCAGCTACCACACAAAACAATAGTTATACGATACAGATACAAAATATCAATAACTCACAGATAATATATAATCTTTCACAGATAATAAACTTTTCTTTCTATGTCAAACGTAAAAAAAACTCCTTACATGCTTATATAAACAAAACTTATACTAAATATTTACAATTCAATGTTAGACACGTCGAGTCATTCACTGCACAATACTGTTATAAATTAATCTATTTACAATTATAGACTTAATAAGTTTAAGCTTAAAGCATAATTTGTCATGAATGATGACGAAAACCGATCAAGTACAGTAGTAGCTTTAGGGTATTTAAATTTAATTTTTAAATTAATTTCTTTAATCATAACTTATGGCCATACTTAAAGACGTCAATTAACGTTTAACTTACATTTAAACGCTAGTAATATCTTTAAATGTGACCATTAATTACAAAAGTTAAAATAATGTTTAATTTTAACTATCAATATTAGTCTTATCAAATTGTATTTTTTTGGAAAAATTTTGAAAAACATTGAAAAGACCTATATAATGAATATTTCGTTACAAAACCTGTGCTTCTTATAAAGAAGGACTATAAAAATTTATGAAATCATTAAGTAACATATCTAAATGTCACATTCAAATTCAGATACCCTTTTATTACGGCCATCTGGGGCCATTTGGAAATGATTTTCCCGGGTTCCAATCCTGGGGAAACCGTTGAAGCTATTCCTACTAACTAACGGATTTTCTCGTTCTCTCTCCCTTTCCCTTTCTCTGTGAAAACTTGACGTTGACAGCTTCCCATTAACATCTTTACGTTCAGCAAAATTCGTATCGTTAAAATTTTTATCGGTAAAGTTTCTGTCAGAGAAGTTTTTGTCTTGAAAACTTCTTTCATTAAATTCCCCATCGGAAAAGTTTCTGTCGTTAAATGGGACATCACGGATTCCGAAACCGCCCATTCGTGGTGTTCCGATACTGAATTTGTTTCGAAGCTCTTCGTCTCGTAAATTGAATGCGCGGTTCTCGAATTTCGGTGGCCCAGCTTGTAATCTGATAAAAATTAATTACACTTTGAGTATAATATACTAGAAAACCCTTATTTCAGCTTACAACAGAGTAAAGAGAGAGAACCTAGCCTTAGCATTCAACATAGCGTGTTGAGTAGCGTAAGTCAACTCCGCGCTTTGTCATGTTACCAAATCGTAAAAATTAAAATTATTTATTTCCCTGAATGGAAAACGAACGAACTATCGCGTCTACATAGTTAATGACCGTGCCGCTGCTCCACGACCGCCTCAAAATGATAAATTAATACACTACGATTATACTGATTTTACAATAGATATATTGCGCTGTATACCATTTTACTTCTGCCATTCTAACATTTTTCATCTTAAATAATTCATACTTGACAAATTTAAATCAACAATTGTATAAAAATTAAAATACAACAAATTATAAAATGCTCACTCTCTAAAACACCGCCTCTCCCTATCATATTCAGCTGATAAACCATCATCATCATGAATAATAGCTGAAGGATCACTATATACAGACGATTCTTGATAAAACGAGTCCAAATCGACATAATTTCCCTCAGACGGTTCATTGTCGAGTAGTTCTGCTAATTGAGATTTAAGAGTAGCAAATGAAGGTCTCTGGGAAGGGTCGGAATGCCAACAAGCATGCATTGCTCGATATAACTGGGGTTTGCAATGAGGTGGTCGTTCCAAGCGGTAGCCTTCCGTTACAGCTGTTAAAACTTCTCTTCCTGACATGGCTGCGTAGGGTGTTGAACCTGGAAAAAATAAATAATATATCATAAATTGGTCGGCGACCTGTCGTGGCGTAGAGGCGCAAACGTGCGACTATAAATGCATCAGATTGTATGTTCGATTCCCACTCGAGGTAATGAAATATTTAATATTCTAATTTCTTTCCTCTGGTAACGAGGCATCTTGTTAATATATTTTAAATGATGTTCACAAAGTAATGAAAGAAAAATTTATAAATATACAAAACGTACACATTAAAACTTATACATTTTAAAATTGTACACTTTTTGTAAATTATTTTACTATATCACTTTCACTCATTTATAAGGAAGGAGAAATATTTTGAAATAAATAAAATTGAATATATTTTTTTTGATTAAAAAAACCAAAAAAACACGGTGGTACTGGACTTTGTTCATTAGGCGGTACAACGATGTACCTACATGGTACAACTTATCGATGTTTGTTGGTTCTTAGTTGGCTAGAGCGCAATTTGTTTTATTTAAAAATATTTCTCATTCCTCATAAACAGAGATATAGAAAAATAATTTATAAAACTAATACAATTTTAAAATATTTAAATATCAAAAACTCACCTAAAGTAACAATTTCCCACAACAAAATACCAAACGCCCATACATCAGTATGATGGCTATACACATTGTACAACAGCGCCTCAGGCGCCATCCAACGTACAGGCAAGGCGCCGCGACCGCCCCTCGCTCCGGTGCCAGCACACCTGGACATGCCGAAGTCAGCTATTTTACATAGTTTATTGTGATCCACGAGTACGTTGCGTGCGGCTAAATCGCGGTGGACGATCTGGAATTAAAAATACGTAAAGTTAATACAAATGGAGTATTTGTCAGAAATAAAATTAAACAAACACGCTCTTCAGTTTTATAATATTAGAATGGATTCTTATTTTTTTAAATAATGATGACACTAAACAACAAAAATTTGAAAGCCATTTTTCTTACTCCTTTGGACGCAATATAATCCATTCCTCTAGCTACACAATATGCAAATACTGTTAAATCACGAGAGGTTAAAGCTCCACTGCCACTGAACCGATCTGGTCTGGATCTCCTCTCTCGCAGGTAAGTCAAGAGCTTCCCACACATCACATACTCCATTAGGAGAAGATATGGTTCTGGAATTAAGTAATAAATGTTTTATATTAAGAAATAATTTAATGTTATTAAAATTAAAAAGAAATTTATCCTTTTTTTATCCTTTTTAGCATTTACCGTTTAAGTTAAGGTTAAATTAAGTTGTTAAAATTAAAAACTTTGAAATTCTGGCTGTAGACTCTGTCATGAATATTGTGAGTTTTATCCACACTTGAAATCGAGGTACGAGTTATTTTACCCCACGCACTGTCTCGATTTCGAGCGGAAAATGAAAAACAGAACTCTAGACAAGAAAATCTCTGCTTACCATATTAAGAAATCATACGGGATAGAAAACAAATTACCCTAGTGGTTTTGTTTGGATAAGCATCTATGACTGCATGATGATAGATTTTTAGAATTTGGAAAGTTTTCGAAATAACTGAATACAAAAGTCACTAACCTTGTTCAGTGCAACAAGCAAGAAGAGTAACAACATTGGGATGTGTGCCAATCTTCTGCATTATATATATTTCGTGTAAGAGCTCTTGTTTTTCTTTCTGTGAAGCGGATTCCTTTATAGTTTTCACGGCGACTAACCGCGTCAGTCCATCGTGACCATTTAAATCGTCTGCTTCGGCTTTCCATACCTAAAACATTTCAATTTTTTTTATTATATTAAGAAACTAGGCCGCCTGCGGCCCGCTTTAAGTACATGATTATTGATTTAATAAACAGAAATGATTGTTATATGATTTTCTATTACTTTAATCTGTAATATTCTAATATGATTTTTTTACTACATTATCGTAATT
>DWAP01005300.1:0-10252 GCA_018230625.1 Heliconius eleuchia | reverse complement strand
CTGCCTACCCTGCTGTGTGCGGGATATAGCGTGAAGCTAATTTAATTTTTTTTTTTTTAAATTAAATCAGCTTCATGCTGTATCCAGCGCACAGCACGGTAGGGAGAAGGAACCTTGTGATAAAACATCACGTTACTAACTTTCTCCGAATTCTGGTGGAGTATAATAGTTATTTATATAAAATTTTAACTTACCTAAGAACATAATTGACAGAAACAATACAATGTGGTCGGGAGGACCTCGAGTTGTGTACTATCGTCGCGTAACTCTGCATCCACACCCATCCACCGGACTTGGTTAGGAAACGGTAATACCTTGAAGTCACTTGCCCTTTATTTAGTACTGGAATAACAATGAAACAATAAATATAATTACTTAAACATGATATAATATACTATGGCCATCGTGATACAGTCTCTGATTATAAACGCGACGATCGTGGATTTGGATTAGATCCCACTCGGGAGATTGATATATTTAATTCTGAGGCAAACGCATGAGGTTCCGCCACTTAATACGCAATGCCTCAAGAATTCGGCGGAAAGTGACAAAAAAAAGTGTTAGTGGTAAACGGAGTGTCTTAATATTAGGCTCCCTTGATTAGGCAGAGCGCTGCCTACTTAGCTGTGTGTGTGATAAAGCTACTAAAATGAATATTAACATAATTGAGATGAAATACTACGACTATGATGTTTAATTCTAAATTACAACTAAAGGCTAAAATCAGCTCATGTTAAACGAAACAACTAAATACCTACATGTACAGTGCGAATATCGCATGTGTAGCACATCGGTGCCGTGAATGTAATGATAAAGAGTCTTCTCTATGAGGTCCTGGGGTTCATATCCTGTTAGAGATGCCACTCTGAAATATGAAGAATTATATTGACTTAATTAATAATTTGAGGCTGTCGAGCGTCGGACTGAAGACGTGACGGTACATTAGTAATAAAGTGTGGCGTTAAGTATCGCCATTCAAGATGCGAAAATTGTGCGGCGCTTGGGGACCGGAATGAATATTATTATTATTTTTAAATTATAAACTTAATCCGCTACAAATAAAACAAAGAACATACAATATGTCGATATTTTTTTTAAAAATATATATTAAAATTTAAAACGAATAGCATAGTTTTTTAACAATAAACAGATGGACTCTTAGATGTTTAAATTAGAACACCACTTTTTATATACATATCTACACTTCAATATAAAAGGGTCTGATTGGTGGAACGCAATAATCACATGAAATACTGGTTCCAATTGAAAAAATATTTTTGTGTTCATTTATCTAATAAAACTATATGCCACAATACGAATAGACTATGAATACTAGACACGGTACACTCAAAGTAAACATCCAGTGTCTTTATACAAACACGAGTGTCTCTAATGGCAATTTTTATTGTGTTATTAGTATCCCATCAGCCGTTGTGTCTAGGTGTCTAGTGTAATTAAAAAAAATCGACCAGCTTTGACATTTTCGATGCACCGCAACGCGCACAATAAACACAATGACATTATCGCCAGTTTCCTTGTGAACAACCGGACACAAATTCCGTACACTTACAAATACACTCTAACCAGACACAAAAAATCCGTACAAGTCTAAAGAGTTCAAACATCAGTGTCTGACATTGACGTCGCAATTTCTATCATAGTCTATTCATACAATTAGAGTATATCACATTACACTATCACCAATAGATAGAAAGATTTTCCACTAGATGCTCTCAGGTTATTCGACAAAATTGAAAAAAGAAATGAAGCTTTACTCATCATTTTTTTCGATGAATAAGAGCTCTATTATAAAACACTTGGTGTTTTTGCCAAACAATAACTTAGGTTAGGGGTGCGAATATATAGGGGTTGCTAATTGGCGGAAGCGATCACGTTTTGTGTCAACACTTCTTCCGCATGGAGTAAAAAAAGTGCGTTAAGTGACCCTTTTTTTTGTATTTTAAGACATAAGCTTGATATCCGGTTTCGATTGCACTTTGATTTTCGTAGGGTCTATTAGAAGAGGAATAGTTGACGTATAAAATATATAGTACGAGTCGTGGCGGCCTGAAGTTAGCTGTAGATTTAAGGGTTTTCTTTATTTTTATTATTTTATTCCCAAGCGCGAGTGAAGAATGCGTAAAAAATCAGAAAGCCAAACTTTCCACGACTCGCCAACCGTACATAAATATATGTTGGTCGAATTGAAATAGCTAAGAGTTGTATATTTAGCACTCAAAAGTTCTTTCGTTTTTACCCATAATGTTCGTTGTTAAATCTATTCTATTGTTGACTAAGCCGCCGTGTTGAGTTGTAGCGGCCACTGAGCACGCAGTGTCCCAACCACGTGCAGAAAGTAGGGAACGGCGTCTCTCTATCTCTTTCTGCCTACCCTTCTATACAGAAAAAAGTGTTTGAACCTGCTGCCATTGCAAAATATTATCATGTTTTAAGCAATCCGATACTCAGTGGCAATTAATTATACGCAACATTATTATTGTCTCTCTTTCACCCTCATGTAATCGAATCTTGTGTCTAGTAACGAATCATGGTAATTGCTAATTATATATGTTTTTTATACCTTCACTCTGTATCCCGTGTATACATAGGAAAGTTGACAGAAGGAACCTGAGAACTTTACGTTACGACATTACATTGCGTATAGAGTGGCGGAACTCAACGCCGCACTTTGCCTCGTCATGAGAGCGAATTTTATTATATTTAATTAATATTTATCGAATTTTATGATATTATTTCATTTCCCCGAGTTGGATTCGTATCCACAACCATCACGTTTTAGAGTCGCACCCTTGCCCCTGCCATGACGGTCTCAATGATATGTATGTCATAATATGTTATAAATAAGAATTGCAGCTCGCAACTTGTTGTAATACTTTACCATTCTTTTCCCCATTCCCTGGTTCCACCGCGAGCGGAGAGGGCCCATTAAAGATTACGTTGAATCCATAAAAGTAAACGGCAAACTTGTATTTCCACTAATAAATGGAAAGAACCATGTGAGCAGAAAGAGAATGAACGAAAGGGTCCGTTCCGCCTGAGCATGATCGGCTCATATCTCTTCGAGATGGAAGCCGGTCTTTATATATAATGAAACTACTTGAAAAAATGGGAGGTCTACCCTGCTGGTGTGGGATACAGCGTGAAACAATTATTTTTTTGTTTTTTTTTTGAAAAAATTCAGCTTTTAGAGTCTAAACCTAGTGGCAGTTTCAACTTTGCCATGTTTATCTGTCACTTAGAAACAGACAGACGTTTAAACAACGACATATCAGATACAAATAAATGTAGAGTGATTGTAATTTGCAAATTTCAAGTCACTACGTTCTTACGTTGTTTTAGCCTCCGAAGAATACAGGGGATTTTCATAAATTTAATGTGTCTGTGTATGTCTATCTGTGCCAACATATCTCTCAAACCGATCATGAACCGATGAATTGATTTTGATTCAGTTTTATTGAGCTCAAAAGTGTCAAGCAAATATGCTTCGCTGTTTGAACATAGCCAATTATTTTCTAGTTGTTCTTCTTTTTGTGTGAGGGCTTTTAATTTACAGGACAGGACTCCTCAATATTACAGCGGAAAATGGAGAACAAAGTGCCGTAACACTATATTCCCCGGTTCCGAATTTTCCTAAGCTTCACACTGTGTAGGGAACCTAGTGTTAAGACTTTATTCTCCAGCTTTCGCCCACTTCCCCACAATCCCCACATTCGGCATGATGGCTCTTAATATCTTAACATCTTATAAGTATTTCAATCGTAAAAGTATTAAAAATACAATATTTGTACAATAAACGTGATTTACAACGTTTTTCTACTTCCTCATTACACATTTGCTATCTTTGATACGACTTTTTAGTAATTTGCAAAATTGCAAATCGTTTATATGCAAGGTTATATTTATTTGCTTCAAATAATTAAAAATTCAAAATCAATTTTGCAGTAAAAAATCGGCGGTCACGGGTTCACATGAGCGTATCTAGAGATATTTTACTAGGGGGTGGGGGGCACGTGTCTGGACTATAGCTATATCTTTTGGGGTGGGCACGGTAGACCCCTACCCCCCTCCCTCCCTCCCCCACTCATATCTTCCTCTAGTTTGCGATTCTGTTATATGCGCAATAGTTAAAAAACTAATAAAAAATTAAAATGAACCGACAACCATCGCTTACCAAACACGAAACCTCAACGCCGTAAGGTACTTTAAATAATATTATTTGTTTAGAATGCCTTATTTGATTCTATCGTCCTTTAACGTCTAATCTTTTATATGGTGTCAATTTACGGCCATCTGTCCCTCAGGTGTTATTTTGAAATATAATATTAATATTTTTGTAATGTTTCTTAGTATTATCATAGTTATGTCATTGTGTGGCCCATATTGAGTGTCGGTGGTCGCACGTTCAATATTTTTGTATCTGATAGACATAAGTTTTATTGTATTTTCAAGCTTCTTCACGAATTGCAGAATAAGTAGCCATTCACCTGAGTGGTATAACGAAAAAAACTTATTTCTCCAACTGGAAATCGAACCTGCAACCATCGTACAATAAAAGCTACCCGGCTGCACTGCTGTAACGTATACGTATGGCGATATCGTATATTGTTTCTTAGAAATGCCTTTACTAACGCTAACGCGACGCTGATTGCCGTGAACTATAAATTTTGAACTTGGGCCCTTTGTGCAGCGTGGTACAGTCGATTGTTTTGTTTACATCAAGCGTAGGTTCAAATCGGGTGGTGAATTTTTGTACTGAAGTGTACATTTTTTGGTGAAACTAGGCTTATTAAAATCACTGATTTAGATAATTTATGTTAATAATAGCTGTTGTTGTTGTAAAATAAAAAAAAATTTTTTTGTACTTTTACCCTGTATCCCGCACAAATTTTTGTATAGTAGGTATTTCCGATTCCCATTTTCCGCTGGATTCTTGACGCATTATGTGTTGAGTGGCGTTACCAGAGGAAGCAAATGAAAATATTGTTTCGGCTGGGAATCGAACCCACAATAATCGCAATTAAGTTCGCCAATGTCGCACGCTAATGCCCCTGTGCTACGACGGTCTCAAACGTACAATTCCTTTTTTTTCCTATTCCCTCAGGAATTACAAGAAATTCTCTGTAGTGCCCCAATATCGTTCCCAAGTAACCTACATGTCAAGTGCAGTGTTGAACGCCGCGTTATTTCAACTGACCGTTGTCAGTCACTCAGTTGACTGACCGCGTTACAAAATAATAAACAAATTTAAAAAAAAACTTATTGACCTAAATACTTCTAAGTTATTAATTTTTTTCCATTAAGAAATAGAATTTTAATTAATTTTTCATTTAATTTTTGGCATCGGCCTAAAATTAAAATAAAAAAATTTAATAAAAAATATAGCATATTAATATTCCTTCTCACTTTTTACTTTCTTTTACTTGTGTCTATTTATGTTATTTCACGCTGGATCCCGCATATAGCACAGTAGACAAAGGGAACCTAGTGTTGAAATAGTCATACAGAAGAAAATAGCATTACCGTCAATCGAACTTACGACATTCGTCATAAAATTCAAAGAATCAAAGTTAATATCGACAAAGCAACTCGATACATTTGCAATGTAGGTACGTGAAAGCTACGATACGTTTCTCAGAATGTTAAAAACTTATAGCTTATTAGGGAGTGGACATTTTTTTTTTATTATATATATTAACCATTTTAATTTTTTTTTAAATGGAGGTTGACAATAATCGTGGCCGTCCTGAATTATTTTAGGATTTTTATCTTGTCTTTGTTTTCATCCCAAGTAAATAATATGATGCTAAAGTTGAGGAAAAAATAATCTAACCTTACCTAACTTCAGGGCGGCCGTTCTTAATTTCTCGGCCAATTATGACAATTTGTCTTACCACAGTTGTGTAAGTTACCGCGTTATGACAATTTGTCTTACCACAGCGCGGTAACTTTTTTTAATATTATAATACATTTTTTTGTTTTTAAATAATCGACCAATTTCATCGACCTACGAACTACACTAAGCGTGTAAAATCGTTTAGAGACGCGTTCCGCTGTGTTGTTATTAACACTCGCAAAATTATTTTTTATGTGCATTTTTAAGTATTATTTTCTTTTTTTACCTTTACCGTATGTAGTATGATGGAGAGGAAGAACCTAATATAAAGATACTTAATTTTTCTCTTTCCGCTGAAAGTTAAGACTTTGTGAGTGTGTCGAGTAGCGAAATTCCCAGAAAGAGGAAATATATTCAGTGAACCTCGAACCCATGGAAACACAAAAAATTTTTATAAATTTGTGTATAAATTCACAGAATAAAAAAAATTGTAAAGATATATTAAAATTTAAGTTTTTCTTGAATAACGGCTGCTTGTACTGGAATTTTAATAAAAATTGTCTTATACATAACAGTGAAAACTCAATCAAAATTAAACACCTACCCAAAATAAAAAAAAATGCAAAATCTGTGATAAATTTTAGGTAAATGATTTATTTTAATAATGAATTTAGCTATACAAAATGGCGGCCTCACCTAGCGTCCAAGAATATGAGGCGCATGTCGAGCGAGGCCCTGAACATGAACATGTTGGAGTGCAGCTTGAGCTCGGTGACGGCGGAGGGCGGCAGCGAGTGCCCCACCGCCACCAGCCCCAGCGGCGCCGTCGCCTCGCCGAAGCGGCGCGCGCGCAGGTAGCCCGCGCAGTGGATCACCTGCGGGCGGTCGAAAGTGACGTAGCACGGCGACTGGCCGGGAAAGAGATGATGGTGCCACACTCGGTGGAATGGAATATTACAACAAGATAAAACGCGTCGTTGTGCTCCGTCACCCAACACGCAATATCTCGAAAATTGGGCAGAGTAAGGGGAACGGAGTGTCTTTAAACTAGGTGTCCCTGTTAAATAAAAGCTACAGAGTAATGTTAAAAAAGGTAAAATCTATAGAATTTTTATCCACACCATATACATACGATATATACGTTATAACTAAATCATTGTGACTTTATAAATATGAAAAAAGAAAATTATAATAAATTTCCATATACATTGTCAAGTTCACTAATTAGTACTGCAATTTGTACACACGACTATAATTGTTAAGTGGCAAAGGGGAATTAATGAAACTATTCATTCCTTTTGAATAAAGGTAGGATATTCGATTCTAAACGAATCGAATCCTCAATTTATATGTTAAGACTCCCTAAATAAAATTGTATATCTAGGTATGGAGTTTTACTTTCTATAACTTTTCTCAGTGTTATGACAATTTCTCACTTAGTATGGTAATATTACAAAATTAACATACCCCCGATTTGGCATCGAATCCACAACCGTCGCGTTTACCGTCGACCTATCGGCTTCATAATGTTAACTCACCTTATATCCAGACGTAGTGAGTCCAGCGTTTCTTTTAGCAAGAACACATTTCATTCTTATGAAGAATGTTCTCTCACATTCTATATCGACGTTAGGACCCCATGTGCCACCGACTGGGTAGCTGCAATAAAATAGCTTATATTCTTATTTCATACTACGAAGCGGAAGAATTTGTTTAGTTCTTTTGTTACGTTACTAACGCACAAAGCTTCTAGAATTCGGCGAAAAGTGGGGAACATAAATGTCTTAAAGAAAACAGAGTGTCTTAACACTAGGTTCCCATGTTGATTCGGCCTACAGCCCGGCCTGTTATGTGCTAGATCCAGCGTGAAGCTACCAAAATATGTATGATCGCCGCCAGCATTGATCCTAACTGTACCGAATTTAAATTTATAATTTGCATTCATATAAGAATATGATCAATAGTAAAGATCTTTGATTTTCATGATTATTACACACTTTATCTATTCTACTCCATTCTCCTCTATTCGCTCAATTTTAGGCATTGCGTGTTGAGTGACGGAGCTTAAGGCCGGGATTTTGTCTTGGTGCCAGAGCGAATAAATGAAAATATTAATAAATAATAAATCATTTCTCAGAGTAGGGATCGAACAAAAAAACCGTCACGTTACAATCACACATTTGTGCCGCTGCGTCACTACGGCCTCAATTGTTATTATAAAATTTTTAAAATAATGATTGTTAAATCTATTCATAAATTGTAGCCAACGTGTAATTCTGATATATAAAGTCAATTACTGTAAATAAATAATAATAATAAATACCCTCTAAATCTGTTCGGTAGTTTTTGCGTGAAAGTGATACAAACATCCATTCCCACAAACTTACGCATTATTAATGCTAGCAAGACTTACCCAACCGACGGTGGCCCGAGGTATGAGTGTGGATGCTGTAATCCAAGAACAGCATTCATCTCTTCATGATCAGCTTGGTGTATGTATTCGTATATTGAGTTACCCGTTAGTTCTACCTACAAATTGTTATAGAATTATTTACTTATTCTATTTGAGGCCAGTAGTGGCGCAGGGACACAAGCGTGTGACTGTAAACAACACTGGTATTGGATTGGAGTCCCACTAGAAGAAATGAAACATTTAGTATCTTCATTTCCTCGCTTTGGTAATGAGTTAAAGCGCGGCGTTGAGTTCCGCCACTCAACATGCAATGCAGTGGAAAGTGGGGAACGAAATAAACGTGATGGATTAATTGAGAACGGAGTGTTTTAACGATAGGTTCCCAGGTTCCCTTTAACTACTATGTGCGGAATACACTGTGAAGTAAAAAAAAACTTATTACAGAAATTGTGAATTGTACAAACAATTCAACTTTCCAATGTTTATGGGTAGACCATTTGGTTAACAAGATAAGTAAAGTTGAAATAAAATATGCCGCAAGCTAATCTCCTTATCTAGTATATGCTTACAAAGATTTAATTTAAAATATGTGGCTAAATAATATCCAATTTACTTAACTGCACTATAAACTAAACAGTAAATAATCATAAATATAAATTTTATTTTATTATTATTTATTTAACAAATGTGTCTGTCAGGACTCAGAAGTAATAAAATCATGCCCTCTCATGGGGATCGAACCTGCGAACAAACCCACCCACAACCAGATAAAAAGTCCATCCTTAATTTTAATCTAAAGCTTTAGTTGTTACTCACTTGACTTAATCCTAAATGTACAGAAGCCGTTTCACTAATATACATAATTTTGCCATCGGGTGCCACCACAAAGATGAACCCGTCCAGCGTTTGGAGTAAATGAGATCCAAGTTCCCTGATGGTCAGTTCCCTTGGCTGTGGTGGTGGTGGTGCTGCTCCCCAGGCATCTCCAAGACCTGGTGATGGAGATGATAGTTTTGTGAGGTAAAAATTATATTAGAGTATTTTTAACATTTTTGAAGATGAGCAATCTTATTAAAGATAGAAAAACATTTTTAGAAAACGTATAAAAGTTTGAACGTAGTAGAGCCCACGCCTCTTAGAAGCCGTCCAAGAATTGCTAGTTACGCTACGTTAGTAGAATTAGCGAGCTATAATTTACGGTCTTTACAGTGAGATTTTTATTTTATTTAGTGGAGAACGGAGTATCTTAACACTAGGTTCCCTCTGCCTATCCTGCTGTGTGCGGGATACAGCGTGGAGCTGAGATGTTTAGTTGTGAATATGATTTTACAATAAACTAATCTTCACTACGTGATAAGCAAACACGTCTCCCCGTTCGCATATCTATATAACGGAGACTACGCTCCCTTTCCCGCTTTAGTACGGAATTCGACCCATCGTATATTGAGAGGCGAAACTCAACGCCGTACTTTGAAAAAGTAAAAGCTTACTTACCATCAGGAAACACTTGTCGCATCTTCAAATAGCTTGTCGTCAATCGTATAACCGACGCTTTGTCCAACTGCGAGGTTATAGCCGAAGGTAGCGGCAGCAGCTTGGCAAGCTCTAGAAACTCAGCGTTCTCCTTCTCCCGTCTGGATCTTGCCGCGTTCTTGCTTTTCTCTTTCATGATGGCCGCGTTGAGGGAGTGCGGCCGTATTTCTTTTCTTCGAGCTGTTTACGTTTAAAATTTTAATATACATTTCTGTTACTTTAAATTAATTCTCATAGCTTCAAGCTTAATTATTATTATTTTTTTTTTAATCTAATTTAAGGGCTTTGTCGCTTATGTGAACATGTCGCCCTGGTAAGTTTTACATAAACAGAATATAATTACAATATAACATAACTTAAGTTAAGCGATTTATTGCTAACTCATATAGTATTTTGGCTTCATCTGAAAGAGGTGAAGCCAAAATTGCATTACAATAACCTATTTCTAGTGA
>DWAP01005299.1:0-10254 GCA_018230625.1 Heliconius eleuchia | reverse complement strand
AAAGTGCTTTTAAGTTTATTTGAATAAAGAATATTTTGAATTTGAATTTGAATTTTCCTTGGGTGACCTTCCATATGTGAAATAATCATGAAAAAATTTTCCGTTTTCCAAATAAGTTAAAAAAAGATGGCATTGAATTTTTTTTAAATATCTTATAGCCTTGCCAGAATAATAGTGCTCATTATGATTAAACTTTATCTAATTTTATTCTAAGCAGTTATACTTTTAAAGATAGTGTTACGTTAATATGATAAAAAAAAACTAGTACACAAAATTGCCATATGAAATTAACATCAGTCACTAAATTATATAACAGTTGTAAGGAACATAGAACATCTAAAACATCAATAATGAAATTAATTAATTAAGTGAAATTTAATTCAATATCTTAAAAAGGTACTTCTCTGTCTGGGAGGATGACGGATTGGTCTGGGTGGTTATAAAGGGTCTTGACAAATAATATAATTGTACTTTAGAACTTCTGTAGGAGTAAAGGCCCACGTAAAGGGTCTGGCAATCATAAATATACATTTTTATATTTTAACGTAGGTGAAGATGTACATAAAATTAGCGCTATCTCTAAAAAGGCCTCACTTTCAAGTTTTTAAGTACGCATACAGTCTTAACTACATATTAGACTATTCATGCTCAAAATTTAAGCTTTGCTAAAATGACGTAGGTCTGGGGCCCTGGGATCTCAGTCTATTACCTTCGGCACTGAGTGCCAAGTCATATGTATCATACATAACTTTAAACATAAACCACAGATAAAAGCTAGTTTGTAATAAAATTAGTTTTTAATAATACGTAAAAGAGAAACACCATAAACAATTCTAATGTGTATATTACAAATAGAAAAAGAAACAAAGGTATTACTAACTTATTTTAAATTAGATTGTAATTAACTTATTTTATACCAATTCTTTTTACAAATACGTAGTGACTCAATTAATTTATTATATACAAATGACTATGTAAAATGGGGTCGAGGGCGTGTTTAATCAAGACATCTATATGCTGCAAGAACTTTTTCACCTTCTTACACGTACAAACTCTTTGAAATAATCAAGCTATGTAAAAACTTTTTGAATTGAACAAGGACACAGAGTGGGTATCGAAATCATATTCTTTTTTTTATCCATTTATTCAAACACTGTGCCCTTATCGACATAACTAAGTCTACTTCTTATTTCATCGGAAGCCTTCGTGGCGCAGTGGTTTCGTCACTCGACACGCAATGTTTTGAGAATTGGGCAGATATGAAGAGTGGAGTGTCTTAACACTAAGTTCCCACAAACAACCCTGCCATATGCGTGAAAAAGAAATAAATTAGAAAATTTATGAAAACATAATCAACTCACCAATAAGTCCTCTATTCACTTCCTCAACAGCACGCTCAATAAGCACGAAAAGGGACCACATAACGCATAATGCGGCAACACAGTGGAACAACACTGCACAGCAGAGACGACGTCTCTCTACACCAGACATCTCTAATAAACGCCACTAAAAATATATTAATACTGATGAATAGTTTATAAAGGAAACAATATATAAATAGTTTAAAAAATAATTATTAATTATGTGTTAAAACACTTCATAATTTTCCACTCAATTTTTGAGACATAGCATGTTCAGTGGCACTCTGGGAGCAGGCAAATAAAAATAATTTAAATAGAGGTGCAGAGTCAGGATCCAATCAATAACTATCATGTTTACAATCAGACGCTGTCCCTGCTGGTGAGTCACTAGGGCCTCTTATAATAAATAACAAATAAAATAAGTGAAAGTAAATTTTAACATGTTCAAGACTGCATGTCCATTATCTAATCGATAATGGACATACATTTTCAAAGAGTAAATTTGTTGTCGGATAAAGCATTTCAATTTTTTTAAATTTAGAACTGTATTGTTATTTTAAGAGCCGTTGCTTGATGCCTGACTATAAACCTGATAGATATGGTTTGGTCCCCAAATGCTAATTAAATTTACCGCTCTGGTAAGATAAATCCAAGTGTTAAGTTTTTCCACTCAACACAAAGTGTCTGAATTTGTCTGTGACAAGCAATATGTAAGATTGAGTGTGAAGATCATTTGGGAGAAGTATTTTAATGAACATGAACGTAACAAAAATCGCAAGTGTAATAATAACAATATTTTTTAGATGTAAAATACATCTATAATATTAACATAGTATATTATAATGTATATTTACATAGCAACTTAATATATGAAATTAAATTTTGTTTTTAAATATATACCTCACTAAATGGCTTTATTTTCGTATGCATAATAAAATTAAATTTGCAAAGTTCACATGATCTTGTTTCAGATGCTGTTAGCCATTGTTGAAGACAGCTTTGGTGTACATATTTAAGACTTCCTGTAAAAGAATAAATGCATTATCTATACCATTATAAAACAATACAAAAAATGAGTCTGTATGTAAAATTATTCAAACTTTATTTAAGAATGAAAAAATCCGTGAGTAGGGATCAAACCCACAACCAGTCAGTTTTATAGTCATAAGACTGGTTTCTAAAACTATAAAGGAATTATTAAATGATAACTTAACAAAATTGTTAGCTAAAGTAAAATAGTTTAGCTAAAGCATAAGAAATACCATCCATGTTTAATATCCAACCGCCCTAAATAAAAATAGAAAGATTGAAACAAATTTATTCTAAGTCAATATGTATAAAAAATATTATCCATAAATAAACATTAAATTTAATATAATAAAATTGGATAATCGCAAATCAAGCATATTTAAGCAATTTTTATATGTGGTTCAGTGGTTTCAGTGGTGGTGATATTTAATATGGAATTTATATGTACATTTAGGATTGTTGTGGTCTAGCAGTATATCTGACTGTAAACATAAATATTGTGTATTTTTTTTTGTGGAGTTTTTCATAACATTAGATTTTATCACCTTTCAAATATTTAACAAATTATAAAATTAAATCATAACTGACATTCCGCACACAGCAGGGTAGACAGGGGCAACCTAGTGTTAAGACAGACACTTCATTCTCCATTTTCCACAACATTCTGTAGACATAGTGTGTTGAGTAGCAGAACTCAACACAGCCCTTTACCTTGATACCAAAGGAGAAATTAAAATATAAATTTAAATAAATATATCATTTTCTTAAGTGGGAATTGAACCCACAATCAATCATATTAACAGTAACACGATTGTGCCCCTGCACCACAAGTGGCTCCCTAGCCTGGCCGACTTAATAAATTAAATAACAGTACATTGGTATAAAATTAATATTAAGTATGTGTTTAAAAAGATCACACATTTTATTTCAATAAAATATAGAAATAGAAATTGTTAGATTTAGTATTTGAAATTATTACATTTGATTGTTATGTAAACAAAGGTCAGCTGAATAAATAAAGAAAACAAATAAAGTGAAAAGTTAAATAAATTAACAAAGTTTTTTAAAAAGATTATTTTAAATAGTTAAATATAAGCCTATAAGATAAACAAAAAAAATGGGAAAATCTACACTTACCAGAACAATAACAAGGAGCTAATAAAGGATTATGTGTTTCGCTTTCGCAATGACAAATCCGACAAATATCTCCACTAGAATTACTACAAGATGTTTGACTGCTTCCAGACCCTGCGCGAATAGGTTCTCTGCCACATCCCCCGCCCCATTCCCAGCTTTCAATATCGGAGGAGTTCTTAACACTTATTTGTTGAACTGGCATTATGATGTTAAAAACTAACTACTCTTCATGTAACATATTATTTATTTATTTATTTTTAGGAAACTAAAGAAATCCTAATACTCGAGAAACCGATTCTAAGGACAGTGGAAACATATCACTCTCAGATTAACTACTTTGATAATAAAGAAAACGAATGATTTTTAACTTATATAAAAAAAAATAAGCAAAAAATATTTATAAAATTGGTATATATAAATTATTTTCTCACACTATTAAAATGAAAAGATGAAAACATCAATAGTTGCATAGAATTCAAGAAGTAGATTATTAAACTTATAATATAGCAAACAACAGATAAAAAATACATAGACGACATGTTAGACGGTTAGACATCCAACTCGACTCAATTTGTTGACGAATATTATTATTGTATCGAATGAAGTTTATACATTAAAATAATCGAACATTTAAAGTGCAACTTTAATTAAGAAAGAAAATTATAATATTTGAAGACTATAATTTTATCATGAAATATATTTAATATAAATATATAGTTTTTCTCTCAACCTCCTATTCAATTTAGGTAGTGAAAACTAGTAATAATAACTGAAGAAATGATTAGTTATTAAGAAATCTGTAACAAATGCTTAATTTTTATTAAAAGAAGGAAAATATTAACAAAGGCTATTGATGCGAGCAATATTTTTTTTGTAGCTAAACGTACACTCATTATATCATTTGATATTTGCATATGAATGTAGCTATTATTATAGAATTTATTAACTCTTTCTGATTTGTTCATCTTTTATTAAAACGAGAGTGCTTTGTTTTCAGGTTTATATTACTTTTATCATTATAATACAAATATTTTATGGATAAGAAGTATTGTACAAAATAGTTTCGTATAATATAGAATAGTTACTGAGGATGATCTTTAGAAGAAAAATTACACTGACTTTTACTTAGAACCTTAACCTCTTACACTTAGGAAACAACGGAAACTCTCATGCATTTTCATATTTGTCAAAAAAAAATTGTTGCTCCTCTACTTCATCCTATTTATTGTTATTATAACTTAGAGAAATAGGTATTCGGCGCTGATATTAGGAAATTTTTTTAGGGAGAATATTACGAACTCTTGGTTGGTAATAATTTCTTATTCGTAGTATAAAGATTTTTTCCCTGGGCAAGGCAATAGTTAAATTTGACTCAAAGACCACTTTTGATATGATATTTTTTTCTATTTACCCCACATCCTGCCTAAACAGGAATGATCTATATATATTTTAAGTATATAATGTATAAAAACACTGTTTCTGTGTTGTGTTGTTTTCTGTTTAATGGATGATTTTTCTTTTTATTTTAAAGCTAAGTAATTATTATTCTCATATCAATTCAATTATTATTTATTAGGTATTTAATTATTGTTTCTCTTCCATCTTTAAATTTCTAAAAAGTAACAGAAACATATTTTTTTATCTAACACACTACGTCTACTAACTGACTGTGATATAAATATTTTTTATATCACAGTCAGTTAGTCGTCAGGGCATCATAAGTTTAGTGCTTTAATATCATCGTAAATCGCAATGTCGTCCAATATGCATGTGTAAATCAGAAAAAAAATTCGATGAAGTCGAAAGAAAAAGTAGAGTTGTAAAATTTTCTTACATCCTCATAGTTTTTCTTATATTCTCACAGTTTTTCTTACACACCGATACAATTTATAAAAGGTTTGATATTAATAAAACAATAAAAAAAAAATCATAGTAAATAATTTGGAGATCACTTTTAGCGTGGCCGCACACGTACTATAATATTGTCAATAAAGTACGTATTGTCAATAATATTGTGTGTATGCAGCCGATTTGTCAATATTATTGTACATTTCTTGAAATTATGTTTTTGCCACGACAAAGTTAGGGGAAGGCAGGATTATTGTTAACAATATTGCGACAAAAGACTTCAAGGGAGTAGGACGCTTATGCTTTTTGTTCAAGATAGACAACGAAAACAAATAAACAAAAGTAAATAGTGAAAATAATGTTGATATTAATACACCCACGGAAAAACTAGTTTATAGATTATATATTTAATAGAGTTTATTAAAATATGGGAAACTTATCCAGGGCCATTATATATTGCGATAAAATCCAAGAAAAAAAGTGCGTTAAAAAGCTGGTCGATATTTACAAAAAAAAATAAAATTAGCTTTACGCCGTACGCCGCACACAGCAGGATAAGCAGAGGGTACCTAAGGATGTAATTTTATAAATTACCATAATAAAGGGATTAACATTCTTCATCATGGTATTAAGCAGTGATTTGTTGAAAACAATATCTTTGTTATGTAGGGAATATTTGTTACCGAATTCTGGAGGCATTGCGTATTTGCAAAACTCAACGCTGCGTTTTGCCTCGACACCCTCTGGTGTCGCAGCAAAACGAAAGCGAAAAGATGAAAATATTAAATATTCTATTTTCTCGAGCGGGAATCGAACCCACAACCTGTCGCGTTTACAGTCACACTTTGTGCTCCTGGGCCACAAATGACCTCTGTTACTCGTAGTTCCTTCACATTATTAAATCATTAAACTAAGTTTTTTTTTCTCATCCAGTCTTGATAAAAAAAATTGTTGCCTTGTTTTTATAAGTAAGCTAATTACAATAACTAAAACAAAGTCTTTTGTCTTTCTGTCCATTTTAGACTTAAGATTTATGCGTACAAATAAAGATACTAAGCTACTGCGTCAGATTTAACAATGAAATATTATCCATATTGTGTAGTTTGCGGCACTACTACTTAGAACAATACTACTTAGAATTTTTTAATAAAACTCGTTATTATTAAATTATGGCATAAGTGGAAACAACATAAGAAAAATGAAAATATCAAATCTGAATCGATCTACTTGTCAGTCTGTGCATCGTTTTGTTATACTTTGATGTATCGATGTTCATCGTAATTCGTACATTAATATTCATTCACATTTCACTCGTCGTCAGCTTTTCTCTCTTTTAGTCTGTGCTCATTTTCAAGAGCGGTCGTGCATTAGAACGCCGTCGGGAATTTTTGCGGTTAAAATAATTAAAATGAGCGTATCTGCTGAATTGCAGGCTGAGGCCGCCTCAATCGTTCACAATTTCCTGTTGAGTGTAGATAAATCACTCGCAGATAAATTTTCAAGAGTAACGAAAGCGGTAAGTTATTACCCAAAACCACGTGTGCCGACTATAGGGACCACCACACGTGTTAATTTATTTTTCTTACACTTACAGTGATACTACTTCTAAAACGGTAACAAAGATTAAAAACTTTTTATTCCATTACTAATAATTTTATATCTAAAACCATTTACTGCAAATTTTTGGTCCTTACATTTAATAATATAACTTGTATTTTTACAAGAAAAATACTATCAACATTACAAAATTGATGAACTATTATTAAAGGGAACATTTTTTATATTATTTTAAGCATGTGCTTTAAAGCAATGAATAAACCATGCTTGTGCGTGCATTCTGAGCATGCGAGCAATATCAGAATTTTTATAAGTAAAGAAAAATTGATTGAATAAGTATATTTTTTGATATTTCTGGGACTAAAATTTACTAATCTTGTTATGCTTCTTTTGTTTTATTATTTCTAAGTTAATTGTTAAAACACAAAAATAGTTAAAATACGTATTAGCATATTAGAGGTTATACTGAAAAAACTTAACAGGTTTTAATTTGTAAACAAGGGAAGATGGTACATTAAGCTATATTTCAAATGTATTGAAGTAGTGACCTTTGTTTTATAATAATTTATTGAACCATACCATACCATACAACCTCAATGCAACACTTTAGATGTCTTACCAGAGGAAGAAAAAATACTTATTTAGTAAACCATAGTGAGAATAAAACCCAAAGCTGTATTGGCAGTTGGCCACACACCATGCAATACTAAAGCTTAAATAAAATTGCTGATATAAATTAATATATTGTCTTTTTTGATAAATTAAATTCTAGGATCTCTATCAGATTGATCATTTGGCTGAAAAATTTATAACTACTTTTTTTTTCTCATAAATTTTAGTGTATTATAATAATGGTTTTTTATTCCAAGAATAAAATATGTTCAATCCCCTGCTCTGCCGCAACTCTGAACTAAAGAGAACTCTAAGGTCAATTTTAAATCCTCCTTCCATACCAGGAATTTTTGTTTTCATATCTTATCAATTTTAAATCCTCCTTCCATACCAGGAATTTTTGTTTTCATATCTTATCTTATCAGTGTGTTCTGCTACTTGACACAATACAGTTTAATGTAAAACTAAGGAATAGTGTCTTCAAATTTGGAGTGATTGATACATACTAGGATGTCTGATATTATGATTTTTTATCTTATAACTGCACTACTGACTTTATCTTTTCCTTTAAAATGTAAATTTATTAATGCAATACCCACCCAATTGAAATATATCTTAAATATTTTTTTTATTGTTTTAGAAACCAAGAGCTAAAAATCTACCATCATTGCTCGACATAATTACAGAATTTAAAACAATACAAAAGAAGCCTGCACAAAATGCCAAAAAAGCAGCAGATAGGTATGTTTTATTTATTTAATAATCTTTATTTACTAAAATGGAAAGAACAAACTCATTTTTTTTTCTTTTTGAGTATTTATTAATATTGTTTGGTTAACAGTTCTGACGGTTCTAGTGATGAAGAAGAGGAACCAAAAAAAGTGCAAGTAAATAAATCAAATGGATCTATACAAACCAAGAAAAAAGAGTCTTCTGATTCAGATAGCTCTGAAGATGAAAAACCACCAGCAAAGGTTTGTGTTGGCTATTATATTATAATCTTTATTGAGTCTCTGCATCTTGAATTTATGATGAGAACTTGTTATTGAACTACTATGATATTACTACATATATCTTATTCGTCACTACCTCTGAACAATATATTCTTTGCCAAAATACTGTAACTATAATACACAAATGTATAAACCAAGCTCATTTTTTAGGTTGCACTGCCAGTAAATCAAAAGGTTAATAAAAAGGCAGAGTCATCTGACGACAGTGATAGTAGTGAAGATAATGCTACATCAAAGCCAAAAAAACAACCAGTCAAACCACAAGTAGTCAATGCAGCAAATGCTAAAGCTGCAAAGAAAAAGGAATCATCAGATGATGATAGCTCAGATAGTAGTGAAGATGATAAAAAAAGGCCTGTAAACAATGCTGCAAAACCAGTTGCTCAAAAAGCAACACCTCAGAAAGTTGCTCCTAAGAAACAGGAATCATCAGACAGCGATGATAGTGATGATGATGCTAAAAAACCAAATGTTAAAGCTGCTCCAGCTAAAGTAGCAGCTAAAAAACAGGAATCTTCATCGGATGATAGTGATGATGACAAACCTAAATCTAAAAAACCAGCAGTAAAGCATGCTGTTGGAAAACCAGCACAGTCAAAATCTACACCAGCTAAGCCAGCACCCAAGAAACAAGAATCATCTTCAGACAGTGATAGCAGTGATGAGGAACCCAAACAACCTCCGAGTAAAGCAAAGCAAGCACCTGTGCCAGCTAAGCCTAATCCAAAGGTACAATCTAAAGAATCGTCTGATGATAGTGATGATTCCGATGATCAAAAGAAACCTCCTTTGAAGTCAGCTACACCTGCGAAGCCGGCTGCTAAAGCTCAAGCAGCAAAGAAACAAAAATCTTCACCTGATGATGACAGCAGTGATGATAATAAACCTCAACCTAAAAATTCAGCTAAACCTCAAACTCCCGCTGCTAAACCTGTTGCTAAACCTAATAATAAACAGTCTTCATCGGATGACAGTGATGATAGCAGTGATGACGAAAAGTCTAAGAAAAAGTTACCACAGAAATCAGTACCAAAGGTAAATCCTGCCAAAAAACAAGAATCCTCCTCCGAAGACAGTGATGATGAACCTCCAAAGCAAGTTAAGCCTGTTCAAAAGGCGCAACCTGCCAAAGCAGCACAAGCTAAGAAATCATCATCAGAAGATAGTGATGACAGTAGTGAAGATGAAAAGCCTGCACCAAAAGCAAAGGTTGCATCCAAACCAGCAGCCAAGGAATCTTCTGAGGACAGTGATGATAGCAGTGAAGATGAGAAACCCAAAAAAACACCAAAAACACCAGCCACACCTAAACCCAAAAAGGAATCCTCAGATGACAGCAGTGATGATGATGATGAACCTCCAGCTAAAGTACAAAAGAAGGAATCTCAACAGGTACTTTAAGTTTAATTACAGTTCTACAATCATGTTACATACTATTTTTCTAGTTACAAAGCACATCATTTTCAGCTTTCTGCCCAAATTTGAGACATTGTATAAACCCGCAGAACTCAACACTGCACTTTGTTAACATGATATGCACAACAATAATAAAATTCCCAAGTGGGGACTAAAAGCTAATTTTTTTACATATAATTGATTCATTATAATAATAGCAAAAGAGAAATAACACAAATCAATCTTCTACGTTTTCTAAATAAGTATTTATCTTTCCTAAGTGTGGATTAACACTTTAAAAA
>DWAP01005298.1:0-10255 GCA_018230625.1 Heliconius eleuchia | reverse complement strand
TATATATATTGCTATATATATTGTTTATTTTATAATACCATTAAGGCTCGAACGTACGACTGTGTACGCGGTAGGGTTGAATTCCTATGCGAAGAAATAAAATATTCAATAATTTCATGCAGAAGTGTAGAACGGAAGGGAGGCAAGAAGGGAACGGGAATATCTTAGTTTCAGCGTCTAAATTTTATAAGCCCTAGCAAAAATTAGAATTCATTTCAAGTAATAGATATGTATATTAATACATTGCGTATTCGTCGAAGCGTCGAGTTGTAATTCAATCAGGCATTAACATAATGTTATTATTGCTCTCGCGCATTTCAAGGCTATTTTGATATATGAGACGAAGAGCTTATTTATTTTTTTAATCTTCACTTCATACCGTTTAATTGCAGAGTGCATATAGTATATTATTATTTGTTCAAGTATGAGGTAATAAAAAAACATGTAAATTTCATATTTTATCTAATAAGATCAGCTTAATAGAGATTAGATAAAATAAAATTATGTAAGAAAACACCTAAAGTTTTGTTTAACTAGGTTGTCCTGCAAAGGTAGGTATTACAGACACTCCGTTCTCCACTGTTCGCTCAAATTCAAATGGTCTTTGTTATAGCGGAATATATCGGGGTGGGGACATAAAAATAATTTAATAATAAGCTTGCGCCAAATGGGAATCGAAAATTATGGGTAAATTATTTACAGTATATGAAGCTTACGCTCTTCTCAAACCGTACAAGGGACTTCTTTATTGAACTCGTAACAAGTACAATGAAGAACAGAGAGATGAAGAACATCATCAGACCCGACATGATTCATCTTCTTATGGAAGCCAAGAAAGGTATGTTTAATTATTTTTTGAAACTACTTCTCCGGTTAGTGAGTTTTTTTATTTCAGGTTTTTTCAAACCATGCTAACAAAATGAAAACTGATAAAAAATCATATTAAAATTTAAGGCAAAATAGATCACTTACTTAAATACTTTTATAGTAATATAAATAAGTCAATTTCAAAGTAACTTTATGAAATAGACAATTAATGTCAATTAATAGGTAATCAAAATAATAGGTTTTGTTCGTATAGTAATTGTTTACGAAAGTATAGAAGTTATACACTTAAGCACTTGAGATAATACAGTAAAATGTGAATAGCATTTATAAATATAAAATGGACAGTCTTGGCACAGCAGCAATGTCTGGTAGTAAACGTAACTCTTGTGGGTTTAATTTCCACACGGAGGACTGATTTATTTTCAACTAACGACCGACTCGCGGCTTCGCCCGCCACGTATAATAATTTTATTATTCTGTATTTACCAACTTATTATAGCTCAGGCCAGCCCCATTTAAAACCTAGGGCCTACACATATACGTAACCATAGCCTAAGATTTGTTTAGGTCCAATAAACTTTAAAATATCCAATAATATTTTGTTAACAGGACGACTCGCGCATGAAGAGAGAGCAGGAAACGACGTAGTACAAGACACTGGATTCGCTACCGTTGAAGAATCAGCCGTCGGCAAGAAGTCAATCGATAGAGGTTTGTATGAAATTGTTGTAATATTCAAAATTCTTATACAATTTTAAAACGCACGCTAGTAACGCACTGCCACATTTATGATATATTTTACAGAAGCTATTAGCTATTTAAATCAGCTTCACGCTGTATCCCGCATACAGCAGGATAGGCAGAGGGTAGCTAGTGTTAAGACGAACTAGAGCGAAGAAATGAAAATATAAATATAAATAAATATTTCCTCGAGTGGGATCGAACCCACAACCAGTCGCCACGACTCGTCTATTAATAGCGATTAGCTATTAATAGTTTAAATGTTTTTTTTGTTCTGGCACTTAAAAAAAGTACAATTTGACACCATATCTGTTACTTAAATATTTTTTAGCTAATTAATCAAATTGTTATGTCTGGACTATTTGATACAGATTATTTTATCATCACTCTTTTAAAGCGTGCCATCGGGGAGTCCCCCGGTAATAGATAGACGTCATTTTGAGGATCGATCATCATTAGTATAATTTGCCTAAGTACAACAAAAATATGCATAAATTTACTATTTGAGCTGACTCTTTTCTATGTTTTGAATTTTCGCCACGTAAATTAAACACAATATCAAATTCTCACAATAAAAAATTACCTTTCCATACTCTTATCAACTTTAATTTTTTTTTTTTACTATTTTGTATGAGAAAATCATGCCCTATATTTTTTTATTGCTAACATAATGTTATTGTTTGTAAAAACGATATTTAATGTGTCCGTCTATAATAAACATTTTCTTTTCTAGTTTGGTCTGACAATGACCTAACAGCTCAAGCAGTACTATTCTTTATCGCTGGCTTCGAAACTATATCTACAGCGATGTCGTTCGCATTACACGAACTGGCCGTACACCCTGAAGTGCAGGACAGATTGGCGAAAGAGATTAGAGAGCAAGATGCTAAGAATGATGGCAAATTGAATTTCAATGCTATACAAAGCATGACTTATATGGATATGGTGACATCAGGTGAGCTACCATTTTATTTGTAGAACGAAGAATTTATGAAGAATTTTATTTTGTAAATACACAGTAACTAGCCTTTGTTAATTGTTTACATCTATTTACTTCCTCCTACGAAATGAAGATAAACCAGATAAAAATCTTAGGCGAATTATATTTTGCAAATACTTATGACAACCAGTGGTTACTTGTCGTTTTTTATTTGAAATTAGTATTTAAAATTATTGTTTAACATCGCCATTAATTAAAGAATATAAGGCAGTATACTCATATTCACTTCAATTAATTTGAATGCTGCGAAGTTATATTTTATTCTAAGAGTAACTTTTGGTAAGCATATGTATATATTTCTTTTATTTCTAGAGGTTCTTAGGCTTTGGCCTCCAGTAATGGCCTTGGACAGAATGTGTGTCAAAGATTACAACATGGGTAAACCTAACAGCAAAGCAACCAAAGATTTTGTTGTAAGTATACGTTGTTATTTCTATAGAACTGCCATTATATATTTAATCATTAGAGGGTTTTAGTCTACTCACGTAATTCCAAATATAGAGATCCATCTCTGATTAACATATAATAAGCTATAATAAGTCGTATATACCTTTTCATTTTGGTGTTCTTAAGAATTTTCTTAAAAATCCGCTTCGTACGTTATTCAAGGTCAAAAGTAAAAATATCTAATTTTAAGGATTATCATAACAATAATCTATATCTATCTATTCTCGAGCTATAGAGGCGTGGTGTAGAGACACCACAGTGTGCCTGTAGACACGACTGGTTGTGGGTCCAATCCCCACGCGAGGAAATAAAATATGTATTTAAATTTATATTTCTATTTCTTTGCTCTGATGTCGAGGCAAAGCGCGGTGTTGAGTTCCGCCACTCAGCACGCAATGCCTCCAATTCACCGGAAAGTGTGGAACGGAGTGTCTTAACATTAGATTCCCTCTGCCTACCCTGCTGTGTGCAGGATACAGTGTGACGGTGATTTTGACTTTAATTCAAGCTATAGAAACTAAAATAATCGCAACATACTATTTCATATTATAATAATGGCAAATTGTCCTACTGCACCTCCATAGCGACAATTTATATTTAATATTTTTTGTTATTAATACAATAGATGAGAGAAGGTGAAATACTTGGCATCCCAGTATGGAGCTTCCACCGTGACCCTCAATACTTCCCAGATCCCCTTAAATTCGACCCTGAAAGGTTCTCAGAAGAGAACAAACATAATATCAACCCCATGGTGTACATGCCTTTTGGTGTAGGCCCTAGAAATTGTATTGGTAAGAATTCTATATGACAATTTATTTATAAAAAACAAATCTGATGCCAGTCGCGGCGCAGAGGCACTAGTGTGCGACTGTAATTGCGGCAGTTTGTGGATTCGATTATCACTCAAGGAATTGAAATATTTATATTTTCACTTTCTCGCTCTGGTAACGAGACAAAGTGCGATGTTGAGTTTCGCCAGTTTACACGGAATACTTCCAAATTTTGGCGGAAATTAGGAAACCGAGCTTCTTTATACTAGGTTCCTAGTTTCCTTCTGCTTATATGGGTGGGTCATGTAGGGGATACAGTGTGAAGCTAAAAAAAATAAAGGAATACTGTTTAGTTTTTTACTTGCTGGTAATTGTAAATATCATATAAAAGTATTTGGGTGTTGGAAAAATAGGTAGGTACATCATATTTTATCACAAAGCAAGACCAGACTAAGCGTAGCCTAAATAAATTTAATAAATACGAGCGGGAATTGAAATTACAACTCATATTTACAATCGACTCACAAAAACAACTAACATTGCAAAAAATAATTCTAAGATTAATTATTTATAGATTTTCACTATTTCGATAACAAAATAACCTTACAATCTTATCATTATATATCATTAAAATATTAAATTTATATGACGCATATAAGATTTGCATTATTATTCGTACAAATCATTAATGATTCTAATTATCAAATGACGATAAGTAGGTTCAATGATATCAATACCATCGTCACTGTGTGTTATTGTTTTTGTAAATATAAGTTGTTCATATATATAATTCAACAAAAAATAGACGGCTGATTTTTTTTATTGATTTATTTACTTTTAGGTATTCATAAATTTTCTGTCTTTTTGTATTTTCCTCAGACGCCTCCCAAAATGTGTTTAAGAGATTTTGTGTAAGGACATTACGTTATCTATTATTCTGGCCTTTTTTATTTGAAACACAACTTATTAGATGTCGTTAACCAATGATGTACCTTTTCTCACTAAACATAACCAAATACATTTTTAAATTTCCTTTCATTTTTTTTCTTTTACTAACTCAGCGCCGCATTATGTATCATACCAAAGCAAAAAAATAAAAAAAAATCATTCCACCGAATGAGAATTGAACTCAGAACCGTCGTCTGAAGCTGTGCAGCGGATGTGTGAAGATGTGTATATTTCTTTTTCTATCTCCAGGGTCAAGATTCGCCCTCTGCGAGCTCAAGTCCCTCCTATACCAGATCCTACTCCACATCGAGGTGTCACCATCGGAGCGCACGCTCCTCCCCGCCCAGCTCTCCACCGAATCGTTCAACCCGCGAATGCTCGGCGGACACTGGCTTAGATATAAGATACGAGATTGAAATCTATTAATAATTTATTATTTGCAAGCTTGTTGTTTATTTATTATTATTATTTATATAATTGATTTATTAACCGAGGAAAAAACCTTAGGAGTTTCTAAATGTGACGCATTAATTAACCTTTTATATTTTAAGTTTTTTTAATTTCCACTTTGTTTTACTGCGTGTGGTTAAGATGCACCCCAGATATGATTCCATATGAATTTTGTGTCAATTTATTCAGCACTTTTTGGAAAAATCTACAGAAAAAAATATTAAAAATGAAAAACGTAAATATTTACACGGGTTTGTTGTCCTGTTTGATCTAATTTAAATCCTAATCCGATTTTAAATCCATCTTTACTATAAATTTACAATAAATATCATATTTTTAATGGTCAAACACTTTCAATGTCATTTATTTTACAATATATTATGATTGGATATTGGAATAAAAATATATATCTATTAAATATATTTTATCTTTTGATTTCTAGATTTATATAGTAAAAAATCAGCTTGTATAAGACAGTATACTCAATCTGATCCTATTACAGGTCCTCTAAGTATTCTTCTAAGGCTTTTTTAATTTAAATTATTACTCATAATTAACTAAGTTATTAAATTTTGTTATTAGTGGGTAAGGAAAAATAAATGATTTATAATTTATATGATAATTGTTTTATTTTACATAGGTAAATTTTCAAATAAGTCATATAAAATTATATAAATATATAATTTGACAATAGACTATTATTTCATGCTATACTTTGCTTACAAAAAAAAATTACACGAATTTTAATACATGAAAACGCAAAATGAAGTAACGAAAATAATTTAAATATTGTCAAGTACTTTTCATTTGAACTTTCAAAATCGCCATAATGTTATCAGAACCAGCGGAAAATTGGGGTAAAATAAGTAAAATTAGGCTCCCTCTGCCTACCCTACTAAATGCGGGATACAGCGTGAAGGTGTGAGGCATGTTATGTCAAAAATGTCAAACAATCTGCACATTTGTCGTAATACATAAGAGTCATGTGTGTCTTACTCGTAGTTTATGGTAGCGTGGTGTTTTTTTAATTGATTTTTGTAATTTTCCATTTCATTTTTAGGGTACCGTAACTCAAAAGGTAAAAGCAGACCAGGTAGGGTCACTTTGTTGTACGTCTGTTCGTCTGTTAAGATCATCATCTCGAGATCGCGTAGAGGTGTCAAGCTAAAATTATGGCTGTGGTATAGTTCTTTGATTATGGCGTTCCGAGCGTGCCAGTAGAGCACATATAACTTCGCCAATGTCACGTTGTGTGGAGAAAACACGAAGGAGATTGTACGGCAAAAAAGAGATAATGTTAAACAATAGGAGAACGCATGCTTTTAAAAAAAGATCTAGTTAAAAATTGCCTTCACCTATAAAAATAATAACATTTATATATACATTATATATATAACACTAGGTTAGTAATAAGAAATATAATACAAAGGTGTTAGCTTACAATTTAACTTTGTTATATTTAATATATTTACAATAAAATTTACATAGAGGACTAAACACAAACACTAACAAACATTGAACATTAAGGGAGCGGGCAACTTTATGAGGAAGGACAAAAAAGCAAAAATTAATACCAAATATAAGTCTGGTGCCAAATGATAAATTTTTAAATTAAGCAGATTAATTCAATCCTTAAGTCAAAAAAGTGCGGGGAGTCCCCTGTTTTTATACTAAATTAAATTCAATTTTAATGTGATACTTAAGAAATTTATTACTTATTTTATTTAAAAAATATATATAATTTTAATAACAACAACCAGAGAGAATAAAAAAATAAAAAATAAATAAAGTCTGGTCTATAAATAACTTGGCTAAAACACTTACGTGTTCCCCAACAAGTTTAGATCAATTTAGAGGTATAAATTCCGCACCACTTGTGTTTTGTTTATTGGTGATATAATACGTAGTTTGTGTTGAGATTTTTAAAAGTTTGGCTGTGCAAAAATGGCGAGTTATCATTTTTATATTTAATAACGTCCATCTTAAGCCATGTTAATACATGTGCATTGATTTAGTTTTACATTTGCACAACAAATAATATTTTCTTTTCTTCTAATTTTTCAACAATATGATTAATGATTTTAATATAATCACTCTCCCGAATGACAATCAAACCAACAACTATCGTGTTAACAATCAAATTGCACCACTATGAGGATGATATTTATACAAAAAATATTTTTTTTAAAAAACAATTTTTATTTATTTAAATAATTTTACTTTTCAGATGATTCTATTAATATGGATAAGTGTCCTCTTTGCAATAATTTGGCTATATTTACGTACAAAATACTCGAGATTTAGTAACTATGGAGTACAACATGTAGGAGTGTTGCCTTTTTTTGGAAATATGTTAAAAGTTATATTTCGCCGAGTTCACTTCGTTACTGGTATAGAGGAGGGCTACCGCATGTTTAACAAGGATAGGTAAGAATTCGTTTTTACCATAGCAACGTAGGCAGAGAGAACCTGGAAACCTGCTGTTATGACACTTTGTCCCCATTTAGACACTTCCGTTCCCTACTTTTCGCCAAATTTATTCATCTATTTTATTCAAATAGACCTTCACATCTTTTATCGAATGAACATGTCGCTACCATTGGCTCTGAAGGCTCTAGGCTCAAACTCTGCTGAGAATGTCCAACAAAAAACTTAAATATTGCTCTTTACAACGTCAATGTTACGATTTAATTATTACATAGACTTGTGATACTTGGGTATTGCGATCATTTGGAAACCAAAGCCAAATTATCCTCAAAAAGAAACTGAAGGCAATAAGCAGAGCAAGACAGTACTTCACGCCAAAACACTAATTGGCACAGTATAAGGTTTGGCTTCATATGGCGTATTTTTTTCATCTCTCGGCTGGTTGATCACATACAATATAGAGCCGTTCGAATCGTTAGGGACACAATGATCTATAAAAGACTTGATACTGGCTTTTCTTAGAGACGTCTCCTCCCTGTGCATTCTCTATTGCATTTATAACGGGGAGTATTTTGAGAAACTGTTCGACCTACTATCTGTCGCCGTCGCCGATTTTTTTATCCGCATAGTACGTACGTCACAAATTCAAATACCATCCACACCGACTGGATACATGGCACTCCATTAATGTGCGTAGGAACTTCAATTCACGCGCCACGTAACTGTGGAATGGTCTACCTGTGGCAGTGTTTCCAAGTCAAAACGACATAACTACCTTTAAAAAGCGTGTGTTCTTTTTAATTGTTTTTTTATGGGAGAGAACAAGGCAAACGAGCGTTCAGGGCCCCTGATGTTAAGTGATTACCGCCGCCCGTGTTTATCTATATGATACGTATTTTGAGTTTATATTCCTTAGAATCCGGCAATACACCTCTGATGTTACAAATAGGCGGCAATAATCACTTACTATCAGAGTATATGGGATGTGTAATATTATTTGCTCGAATTATTTTTTTACGGTTACCTCAATTTTTGTTATAGTAAACTGAGAAAGGACTTATATTAGATCGCATTGCACAACAGTATTGACTATCATATAGTCAATTTTTTGACTAAAGTTAATCCTCACTAGGTTCTTCTGCTCTCTAACAATATTTGAGAATTTTACGTTATAGTGTTGTTTTTTAAAGATTTATAGGGCGATATGAGTTCCTGGAGCCTGTTATAATTATACGAGATCTAAACCTTGTTAAGATGATCACAGTCAAAGATTTCGAGTATTTTCATGACCATCGAGCCTTCATAGATGAGAAAATTGAACCATTGGCTGCACGAAATTTATTTTTATTAAAAGGTAGACATATTTATTTATCCTAAATATATATTTTGTGTTAACCATAATAAAATATAGTATACAGTACAGCTTACGAAGGGCTCTCAAGTTATGTTCTCTAACTTTTTGCGCACTTTTGAAAAGAATATCAAAAGTAAGAAAAGTTCGTAAATCTTATTCATGGCGGCCTTGGCTTGTCGACGAGCCCTATATCCTTGAAGCCGTCGTGACGCAACGGCACAGAGTTAGACTGTGAGCACGACAGTTGCGGATTCGATATCCCCTCTGGGTAGTGAATTGTTTTTATGTCTATACTTCGGGTAACGAGACAAGCAATTATTTCACTCAAAACGCAAAGTCTTAAAAACAATGCGTTGCGGTGGGAACGGAGTGTCTCAACCCTTGTCTATCATATTATACGTACGAGGCAGCGTGAAGCTAAAAAAATTGTTATTTTAAAAATAAGAAGTTATATTATAAGAATTAGAAATAATAAATGATTGTGCAAATGAAGACTTCGCAGCGTGTTCTAAATTCGTATTTTTTTTCTTAGATATATTTTGTATATATGTTAGCTTGAAATTAATTATTCAGGACAAGATTGGAAGGACATGCGATCGACTCTAAGTCCCGCTTTCACAAGCTCCAAAATTAGGCTGATGGTGCCCTTCATGGAGGAAGTCGGCGACCAGATGATCAGAGCTCTGAAGAAGAAGATTTTTACTTCTGAGTGTAAATACTTTACTGTTTTCTTGTCGATCTTGATTTCATCGCGAAACCGATTACAAAAAGAGTTCATCTGGTCTATTTATCGTGTTGTTTAAACTTGGTTAGGTAAAGTCATAACGAGATGATCCTTTTTGTAAACGTGATATATTTTTACGCTATAATTCAAAAGTTTCTGCAAAAGCCTTAAGTCTTTTTTAAAATATGCACTTTCTAAGGTTTTCAAACCAATAAATTTTAAATTTTTAACATTATAGCTGGATATATTGATGTTGATTGTAAGGATCTGACAGCACGATATGGAAATGACGTCATCGCCTCTTGTGCTTTTGGGCTCAAAGTAGACTCTCATGCTGATGAAAATAACAAATTCTTCCAAATGGGTAAAACTGCATCTGCTTTCAAAGTGTGGCATATGCTCATGTTTTTTATTCTTTCTGCCTGTCCATCTGTTGCAAAGGTAAGTTGAGATTTTTTTTATTAAATCATGATATTCCAATCGTGGCTCTGGGACACAAAGTGTGACTGTAAAACCGACTGATTGTGGGTTCGATCCCCATTCGAGGAGATGAAATATTTACT
>DWAP01005297.1:0-10256 GCA_018230625.1 Heliconius eleuchia | reverse complement strand
ATATATATATATATATATATATATATATATATATATATATATATATATACGTGTATATATATATGACATTTGGATGATTTACTCCGTTTTCCATGAATTCTCTTTTATTACCATATGCGAGGATAAGCACAGATAATTGTATAGTGGGACATGTACGCCACTGTAAACGCAATGGTTCTGGGTTTGCTAGAGGATCTGTCACGATAGAGGAAAAACTTAACATTTACTCGCTCTAGTAACGAGGCAAAACACGGCGTTGAGATTCAAATCTCAACACGCAATGCCTCGAAAATTCGTCGGAAAGTTGAGAACGGAAGTGTCTTATCATTAGCTTCCATTTGCCTACCCTACTAGTATGCAGGACACAGTGAGATTTTTTTTATTTATTACTTTTATTTGGTATTTATGCTTTTTTTTATGCTAAAATCAAACCATTGTACCAATCAAAATAAATTTCACTCAAAAAGTAGGAGTAGTTCTAATAGAAGTAGTAATAGTAAAATTCTTATTGGGTATGAAAAAATATATGTATAAAAAAGCAGCGGAGCTTATACCTGCACCTCTTGGAAACAGCCCAATTCTTTCTAAAAGGTACAATTGGTGGTTAAAAGGTAAAAAATATGATACGTTAAAAAATTTTATACGTCTTCCAAAAAAAAACTATTTTTCCTTCCAAAAAAAAACAGTATATTGAAGTCTAAGGTCGAGATATTCTTGCATGTACATAGCGGTACATACAGCGGAGCTTAACCCTTTCTTTATACAAGTAAATGTCAGCTACATAATTAAAATGCTCTATTTCCTCACTTGTCTAACAAAGGTTAATTTATGGCTTTAATAGGTTAAAATTGTATGACGCCATTTGCTCGTATGTCAAGGTCATGAGTTTAAATAGAGTAGAGAATATTTTTATTTTAAATAAATATATATTTTTTAAAATTAAAAAATGGTGATAGGAGTGATGAAATTAATATCTTTTTCTGCCTTTCATATGATAAAAAAGCAATTAATCGTCACAAAAGTAATTAATTAAACGAAGAATATAGTGTATTGACACAATTATTTTTCAGTTTACCCTACTCGTATATATATGTGTTGTGTTTTAAATGAATGAACTCTAAATAAACGTTAAGTGGAAAGAATGATAGCTATTGATTATTTCTTACTCCTTCTTTGGTACCATGAAAAAACTCGACGGAAGCGCAAACTGAGTGTCACAACACTAGGTTCCCTCCGCATATCCTACTATTTGCGGTATAAAGTGTAAAGTAACTCAATTCTGTACAATATTACAAAACAAACAAATAAACCAAAAGTAAACTCACAATACAAGCCATTTTATTTCACACCACCTACAACTATTTTGTATGAAACATTCGTTATATTTGTATAATAGCCTTGGCAGGGGAAGGCACTGAATTGAAAAATGTAAATGATAAGTAAAATAGCTTTATTTGAGTATAATTCACTTAAATACTGGAAAGGATCCAGTGCATCGCAACAGGTCGTGCGTGTGTTTGGCTAGAGGTGGGGTGGAGATTATTTTACTTAATTTTACTTTACTTTGTAATAAGATACTTTATGGTACAGTACGGTGGTGATTGGAAGAGCAATGGTTGTGGATTCAATCCAGAATGGCTCCAGAGTTTGGGAATTATTTTCATTGCCCCGATCTGATAATACGCATATACTCAGTGAGAACGGAGTGTTTTAACCCTAGAACAGCTGTGCTTAGTTTTCTGTACAAAAATTGCTGGTTTTTGCGCTAAATTTGTGATTGATCACTATCGTATTTGATCATTTTATATCGCAATAGTTATTTGGGATGAACAAAAAGGATAGTCCAGAAAATTACTAGAACCAGAAGTTTTTTTTTTTACTTTAAATAATTATTCGATATTTAATTCAACAGATCTCAATATTTGCGCGTTCAACTAATCAAAATCTTCAGCTTTTTACTATTTATATAGAATTGCGACCACCACAACTATACTGTCATGCTAATATTATAATTTAATAATTATATTACAATTAATATTATGGTCAGGCATAAATACGCCTCGTTTGTGACAATAGATTTTACCTTTTTTTTTCTTATATTATCTCTATATTATTAAAATAGTAAATAAAGCGTATAATAAAAAGCGTGCAGTGTTTCCACATATAACTTCCAATGAGGCATCTAGAAAAAAAACTTCTACGTTATTTTATAACATTAACTCAATGATATGGCGCCATCGTAGCATGATTAAAAGTATCTACGTATTTATGATCGATTTATACATCACTTCGGGTTTGATCCTCGCTAAATTAATTACTATTATTAATTATATTTATACAAAAAAAAAATATTTCTAAAATAAACGAAAAAACATGTTTGTGGTGTTGAAATGCTATATTTCATATATATTTTTATTTTGAACACAATTGGAAAAATATTAAAGTTTTTTTTTCTATAACAAAATATAATATAACTATTATAGCTCAGTTCAATATCAGCTCATAGGAGTAAGGAGCATGGATTCATATCCTGCTTCAATCTAAGTTTTGCTCAAAAATGTATTTGGATTCTCACTATATTTAACTTATTGCAGGATAACCGTAGCATTTAGGAAATTTTCGAGTGGCGAAATTTAATACCGTGCGTTACTTTTTATTAAAACGAGACATTGAAAATTATTCCATTCCCCCGAGAGGAAATCGAACTCACAAACACATGTCCATAAGCAGACGCTACAGTTTTAATGTTTTTATTAATTTAAAATATAAAAAATATCAACTCAATGCAATCATTGTCCGTATGCGTGCGCTACATACATACCACAATCTACTGTAGCGCTATAAATTGTTGTGATGCGGTCCTGCGGTGTGGCTTAGCGACGATGCTGTTGTACATATATACGTACATCTATGTAAATATGTATGTATGTATGTACATCCCGCATATTTATCAAGACATTTTGTAACGAATGTAACAAATATTTGACACTTGTAATTAAAAAAATCTTTTTAATATATATTTTTTTAGATATTTTTAGCAAGGTATTATGGCATAGAGGTGAAAACATTTGCTTACGTCACAATATAGCGAGATTATTCATAAAACCGCCGCGCACGATGATATTTTGAAGAAGTTCAAAAAAATATAACGGGTATAATATGATGATAATAAACTTAATAAATTTAATCGGAGTATATTTGTATGCCTATCGAGAGGGCAGCCTGTCGAAGTTGTTGGTTATGCGTTCGGTCCAACTCGGGGAAATGTGTTAATTTCATTTCCTCGCTCTGGTAAGATCAAGCGCGGCATTGAGTTACACCAATTAACAAGCAATATCTTCAATTACTAATGCTATGAAAATACCTCAAAGAAAAATAATAAATTACACTGTTTTGCCTTTTTTACAAATTAAATAAAATAAGGAAAGGAACGGAAATGTCTTAATGGGAAGGGAATGTCTTTACACTAGGTTCCCAGGTAGTCTATGGCTATCCCACCACACGCGAAAATGTGGAAAAAAAGTGTAAAGTAAAATATTAATCATTTTCACAGAAAATACAAAATCTATTGTTTAACTAACAAAGAAAATACCTGTAACATTATTACGTTTACCTAATATTAGTTATGTCTAACCACCACCAGTACTGTACGTACTGGCTACATATTGAGTTTTGTATCGCATTTGTCAAATGCTCACGAGCTTTTCCAATTGCTTCTGTTGTAGTATAAAAGGTTTACTACAATTGTATTTCTGTTTGTTACTTTATTTTCTAAGACTTTATAGATATTAGTGAGAGGACGAATGGATTTTTTAATTTTATATATTTTTCAGTAAAGTATATATTTTTTTCATATTAATATTATTTTCATTAGATTTTTATTGTATTTTCTCGCTCTGGTAACAAGACAAAGCGCAGCGACAGTGGTCTTAGCGTTTCAAGCAACTGCCAGTATCGCGATCATCTGTAAAGCGAGGCGAAATTGGCCTCAAAGAAACTATGGCTCATCAACAGAACGAGACAGTACTTCACGCGGAAACATCGATTGATCCAGTACGGCAACATACTTGCAGCTCCTCTGATGTTGCAGGGGGTCATGGGCGACAGTGATCACTTGCCATCAGATGACCTGTACACTCGTTTGCCTTGACTTTTTCCATAAAAAAAGTTTCTTAACAATAGATTTCCTCGAAACCTTTCAACGAGTATATGTGCAAACTTATATTACACTATAACTTTTGTTGCGGAAACTTCACACTATACATGACACTTCATTTGCGTTTTCCATGGAATTTCGATACATTACGTGTTGGATGGCGGAACTCAACGCTACGCTTTGCCTTTTGCTTTGAAAGTAATGTGTTGCCTTGAGTGTGAATTGAATCCATAACCATAGCGCTTACAGTCAAGATGCTTGTATTATTTTAATCATAAATAAAAAAGTGTATAACAATAATAATTTATTTTTATTACCACATAATAATTAGAAAAATGGTTGGATTTGTAAAACAAATGTGGATGTTGGAAGTAACTGAGCGGCGTGCGTTATAACTCGCTTCCTTTAGTAACGTAGGAATGCTATAATTGTATACGTGGCTTGGTGTGTCACGAGATGGTTTAGGTGTGTTTTAACTAAACATATTTTAGCTTCACGCTGTTTTCCGCATAAGGTACACATATGATACCCACTTTTTCCCAAAAAATGGGAAGTGTCTTAAAGGGAATTTAGTGTCTTCACAGATTCCCAGAATCCTTTTGCTTACCCTACTATATGCGAGAAACAACGTGAAGCTAAAGAAAAACGTAATATCAATGGCGTTTATTTCTGCTACTCAACAAATTATTTCTTGAATATAATTCAGAGTGTTGTAAATGGACTGTAGCACTAGATTTTAATTGGCTTATTCTTATTCTTTATACTATGTAATTATACTAAAACATTCTACGTAACCTATCTAATTTAGAACTAGTGAGTTGATATAAAACAGAACGGTAATAACTGCTCAAGCCCTGCTCTTGATACACCAAAGATTTGTGTTTAAAATTTGGTCTTATTTTAGCTTTACAGTCGGTAACGTACGTCAGGCGTTACTCGGCCAATGCGTCTTACATCGACGCCATCGTTAGAAATTGATTTGCCAGGAAATATTTATTCCGTTAACCCGTTGTGATTTTCTATCGCGTTTCTTAAATCCCGTATCTCGTATTTTGAATTCCGTAACCCGGATTTCCGTATCTCGTTCCCGGGATTTCGGTGTGTGCTTAAAGTGAAAATGGATTACGATTCGCTGATATACTCCCAAATCGCAAACTACTATGATGAATTGGTGAGTTTACATTTTTTTCTAGTATTGATATTTGTATGTTATTGTGCGGAACAAATTCACTACTTTGAGTTTTGTGTTATACTAAATAAGTAAAGAAAATATTTTAAAATTGTTCGTTCTTCCGAGAGGTAATCGAATCGAAAAAAACCGACATTTTCCCATCGTGGTGCAGTGGCACAGGCATAGGATTAAATACACGACGGTTAAGAGTTTGATTTCCACGCAGGGAAAGAAATATTTTTACTTCTTGGTTCTGATAATAAGGCAAATCGCAGCGTCGACTTCTGCCATTCAACACGCAATATCTCGAACGGCACAAAGTAGAAAACGGAGTGTTTATATCACTACGGTCCTTCTGCCTACCATATTATATGCGTGATACAGCGTGCGGAAAAAAACATATTATTAATAGAATAACAGAGCTTTCATTGCAATTATTTTTTGATGCAATAAGCCATTTATAATATTAATGAGCGAATAACAATACACTTAGAATCTTAAACTGATTTCTTAAACATTTCTATGTAAAGTATGAAAAATGTCACATATCTATGTAATAGTGTTGAGTTCTTCGCTACTTTAGAACAAGCAGTAACTGGAAGTCTTAATACAAGGTTCCTCCTACCTAACCTTCTATATGCGAAATACAACGTGAAGCTAAAAAATATTTATAAAAAATAAAATTGTTTTATGAATTATAAATTTATATGCAATGCGGAGAACGTAGTATCGTGTCTTTGGCTGCTTTGCTATAGGCATGGTAAAAAACTCTAGATCTAGATATCGTTTCTAGACCAACAATTTGCCTTGACACCGCCCGGATGTTTACAGACTTGACTTTTATGTTCCTGATTTTAACTCTCGTAGTAATCGAGAAATCCACGTCTAGTTTAGTTGAGTTTATTGCATTTAGATGTAATAAAAGATTTTTTTTTGGAAAAAGTAAAACAGTTTGAAGTTACCGGGACTAGAACCTGCACCTCTAGGAAGCTATCCAAGTGCCCTCGACACTAAGCTTTAGTTATTACCAAAGTAAATCAAATGTAGGGATTTTTTCTTATAATTATCTATCCAAAGTTAGCATTTTGTAATATTTTTTTAATATAGGGAGAGAGATAGGGAGTATCGAACCCACATAGGGATACCCATATAGGGAGTATCGAGATAGGGAGTGTCGCCTTTACAGCTCGAAACTATGGCATTTATTATAATATATAAATATTCCGTTGAAAAACTACATAACCATCGCGTTCTATGCATTAAAAATATATAGCAATATGAATTAATTATATTTCAATTAAATTAATAACCTGACGAAATATCAAAGGTGAAAAATTAATTTATAATATTAGCAGAATTTAAGCGATGAATGTGTTCGCTCATTAATCTTTTCGTGAAAACGATTTGTCATAAATATGTGAGGACAGATGTTATTGCCAGATTATTAAATGTATTTTATTTTTAATGTTTAATATTGACGTTTGTGTTGTTGCCAGGATTATTGTTATTGTTATTTAAAATTCTTAATTTTAACGAGATATATTCATTTGCTGCCAATTTTTCTTTAGCTTCACGTTTTATTTATAGCGCAGTATCCAGAGAGAACAGAGAGCCTGTCGCGTTTTACCTCGTCCATTATCCTGCATAACTTCCAGGGAGTCCCCGTACTTTTTATCTTCATTTTCACTTTATCTTCCCCCAGCATCATCGATAATATGTTCTCGAACCGAGGTCTCCCTCTCCTTCTTTTATTCACTCCTGCTCCATAAACCCTTTTTACCATTCTCTCGGCGTGCCCCAATCACCTGGGCACGTTCTTATTCATTTTCTCTTTCTTGACCATCAAAACTTAGATAAATGTAAGTTTAGCTAATATGAAAAGACTTCTTTTTTTCGTATACTTTCTAATATTTTGAAATTAACTGTCTTGCATATTTTGCGACATGAAAATGTATTTTATATGTCTTCTGGTATTTGAAGTAACTATTATCACGAATCACCAATACTTAAGATGTGTTAGGAAAAAATTACACCTTAAAACTAAATTCTAAATTCAACTACAAATATTGAGAACATAAAATTAATTCGATTTTCATCACCTTTAGCTACTACTGTGAAAATATTTCATTTATTTATCTTAGTCTCTAACACTACAATTAGAGCTAAAACATTTTCAAACACTTTTAAATAAAATACATTAAATATTTACAAACTATCGAGGCCATCATGGAGCGTGGTAAACCGTTTCGCTGTAACATAATGGTCGGGGGGTGCGATTTCCACTTTATTTCTTTTATTTCTCTGTTTTGATAAGAAAGAAGCGCGGCGTTAAACTTCACGCCACTTGACACACAGTGACACGTGTCAAGGAATTACGGAGTCTCTAGACATCATTTTCTGTCTGCTTTCGCTGCTATATGATACAACGTAAATCAAAACAAATACAAACAAAAGTTTATCGAAACTGTATAAAAAGTGAAAGTTAAATAGACGTGTAGTGTAAATTGAAAATGTTTACATAAAAAAAGCCTTAGAATTTTAGTACTTATAATTAAAGAATAAAGTCGCAATTAACAAATCGATACGATATGAAAATCATAAGCTCACATTCTAAGTTTAATTCAGGGTCGCAGAGTATCCTGATATTGTATGGAATATAAATATTCGATAATATTAATATTATAAATGTGAATTATAAAGTTTGTGCGGATAGATATTTGTTTTACTTTTAGGAAAAACCATAAAACGGCCTTAGATAATTTTTTACAGTAATATAGCAAAAGTGTAAATAAAATGCTTTACAGCATTTTACAGTAAGAGTAACACGTATTCTACAATTAATGTAAAGATTTTGTATAATTGGAATAACATATAACAATAAAATTCAAGAGGCAAAACAGCATTTGGGCCACTGGTAGTATAATCATAGTTTTCATAAAATTTCTTCTTAGTGTTCCGTACCCCAAGAGAAAAAAACAGAACCCATATAGGATCATTCGAAGAGGGATCAAGCTGGATTAAATGTCAGATATATGGAGAATGGAGTGTCTCAACATTAGGTTCCCGCTGCCTATTCTGCAATAAAAAAAACTTTTAAATAAAAAAAATACTATATTGAAACTGTATAAAATTAATATATCTATAGAAAATCAAAACTATAGCTTACATCGTAGGTTTTATTCAGGGTCGCAGAGTATCCTGATTTTGTATGTAGTGTAAATATAGGTTATTTAGCCCTTATCTTTACCATATAAAATGTATATGCTACTTACGACATAAAGCTTATCGCGTGTAATTTTCTTGTAATTTACGTAAAAATGTACTATTAAAATGAAATAAAAAAGGAATTTGTGGTAAGAGCTGTGGTTAATGCTTGTTTTTTTTTTCTAAATAAATGTTTTTTTTGCTTTACGCTGTATGCCGCACTCAGCAGTGGAGGGAACCGTATACTAAAAAACAATCCAACAATTTTGGAGACATTCTTAACCACGGTTCCGTTGCGCCACAACAGCCAATATTCCTTCTGTAGAAAAATACTACTTACTGAAATGGATAACACTTTTATTACCTTTTTTCATATTACCGTAATTGTGGTATTTTTATTACTCTGAATTTTATTTGTATTCTAGAAGCGAACCGGTAAAAGTTAAGGATAATTTATCATATCAGGCCAAAGCAGTAAGCTTTAGTAAAAAAAAAACAATCCATATAATTGCAACCGTCTAGGAAGGCAGTTCTGCTGAAAGAGTCGCTAAGTAACTAAATATGAATTCGAATCCACTATACTCCCGTAAATTCAAACGTCCCATCTCTCTTCTAATGTAGAGTGGCTTGTAATAAATTTCTAATGCCCGCAGTATGTAAAACCGTCGTCATGCATGATATTTCTCTACTAGTGGCGGATTGCTGTCGTATTAGACTATTCGGGATATGATGTATAGGATGTTAGACATCGCAACCTAGTTAAGTAATATATAAACTTCATAATATTAAACTGAATTTAGATTTTTAGAATTCTCACTTATTTCCTATGTTAGAGAGCACATGGCTTAGTGGCCAGAGCGCTTGGACGGCTTACAAGCGGCGCGGATCCAAATCCCGCTTCGTTCAATTTTTTATACGTTTCCGAAATAAGTTTTTTTCTTTCCCTAAGTGTGAAATAACACTTTAAAAATGTACTGGATAAGTTCTTTCTGTTTAACTTCTACCTATCTATTAGGCTTTAATTCAGCGGAAAGTAGGGAGTAGGTTCCCGGGTTCCCTTTGCCTACCATGCCATATGTGAGATACAGCATGAAGCTAAATATTTCTTTATGACAACCCTAGTGTCTTAAGTCTAAAATATAGCACGTGTGTAACTCATTGTTCGAGATACTAATTATCGAACTGGTAAATACTATCTAATTGGAACATATAATGGATTGAACCTTGGAAGTTATTAGAATTATTTTTGAAAATTCCTTGATATTTCTAGGGGTTTTTTATGAGTTGTTGAGGTTGAGGAGCAACAGAATTCTGTCGTCCGTGCCTTTTTTTATTTTTGATTGTTTATGAAAGTTGTTGCTGTGCTCCTCATCTCGATAGGAACGTTCATTTGCCCGAGGAATAATTGAATTTATCAATCCAAAATGGCCGCCTCACAAAATATTGTTTTACAATTTTTTGCACAACTCACATGAATTTGACTTTGACTATGACATCTTGGCGAGTTCCCTTGTGCTACATGATCTATAATCGGATGAAGGAGAAAGAAGAAGAAGGACGTCTTAACTAAGGAAGACAGACAGGTCGTGTTTGGACTCGTTTAACTTGTCTTAGCTAGTAGCACTGTAATCTATACTTATAATAAATCTGTAGAAAAGTTGTTTCTGTATATTGAAAATATTTTTAAAAAAATTAGCCAGGGTGTTAAAGGATAACTAACAGAAT